>CAUDMG010001333.1:2522305-2697305 GCA_958450375.1 Homarus gammarus
GGAAGATGATGATGAGGAATTGGTGATGAGTGATGGTGAGGGAGGTGAGTGATGGTGAGGGAGGTGAGTGATGGTGAGGGAGGTGAGAGTGAATGATGGTGAGGGATGGGGGTGAGGGGTAATGGTGAGGAAGGTGAGGGTGAGGGATGGAGTTGATGGTGAGGGGTGACGGTGATGGTGAAGGGTGATGGTGAGGGATGGAGATGAGGGTGAGTGATGGTGAGGGGTGATGGTGAGGGATGGAGGTGATGGTGCGGGAGGGAGGTGAGGGTGACTGATGGTGAGGGAGGTGAGGGGTGATGGTGAGGGAGGGAGGTGATGGTGAGGGAGGTGAGGGGTGATGGTGAGGGAGGGAGGGAGGTGAGAGGTGATGGTGAGGGAGGGAGGTGAGGGTGACTGATGGTGAGGGAGGTGAGGGGTGATGGTGAGGGAGGTGAGGGGTGATGGTGAGGGAGGGAGGGAGGGAGGGAGGTGAGGAGTGATGGTGAGAGAGGGAGGGAGGGAGGCAGGTGAGGGTGAGTGATGGTGAGATTACGTTCATTACAGACTCCCTCCTTGTTCATAACGTTACCTGCACCCCTACACTACCACATAACGTTACCTGCACCCCTACACTACCACATAACGTTACCTGCACCCCTACACTACCACATAACGTTACCTGCACCTCTACACTACCACATAACGTTACCTGCACCCTTACACTACCACATAACGTTACCTGCACCCCTACACTACCACATAACGTTACCTGCACCCCTACACTACCACATAACGCTACCTGCACCCCTACACTACCACATAACGTTACCTGCACCTACCACATAACGTTACCTGCACCCCTACACTACCACATAACGTTCCCTGCACCCCTACACTACCACATGACGTTACCTGCACCCCTACACTACCACATGACGTTACCTGCACCCCTACACTACCACATAACGTTCCCTGCACCCCTACACTACCACATAACGTTACCGGCACCCGTACACTACCACATAACGTTCCCTGCACCCCTACACTACCACATAGCGTTACCTGCACCCCTACACTACCACATAGCGTTACCTGCACCTCTACACAACCACATAACGTTACCTGCACCCCTACACTACCACATAACGTTCCCTGCACCCCTACACTACCACATAACGTTACCTGCACCCCTACACTACCACATAACGTTCCCTGCACCCCTACACCACCACATAACGTTCCCTGCACCCCTACACTACCACATAACGTTACCTGCACCCCTACACTACCACATAACGTTACCTGCACCCCTACACCACCACATAACGTTCCCTGCACCCCTACACTACCACATAACGTTTCCTGCACCTCTACACTACCACATAACGTTACCTGCACCCTACACTACCACATAACGTTACCTGCACCTCTACACTACCACATAACGATACCTGCACCCCTACACTACCACATAACGTTACCTACACCACTACACTACCACATAACGTTACCTGCACCCCTACACTACCACATAACGTTACCTGCACCCCTACACCACCACATAACGTTCCCTGCACCCCTACACTACCACATAACGTTCCCTGCACCTCTACACTACCACATAACGTTACCTACACCACTACACTACCTCATAACATTACCTGCACCTCTACACTACCACATAACGTTACCTGCACCTACCACATAACGTTACCTGCACCCCTACACTACCACATAACGTTCCCTGCACCTACCACATAACGTTACCTGCACCCCTACACTACCACATAACGTTCCCTGCACCCCTACACTACCACATGACGTTACCTGCACCCCTACACTACCACATGACGTTACCTGCACCCCTACACTACCACATAACGTTCCCTGCACCCCTACACTACCACATAACGTTACCGGCACCCGTACACTACCACATAACGTTCCCTGCACCCCTACACTACCACATAGCGTTACCTGCACCCCTACACTACCACATAGCGTTACCTGCACCTCTACACAACCACATAACGCTACCTGCACCCCTACACTACCACATAACGTTCCCTGCACCCCTACACTACCACATAACGTTACCTGCACCCCTACACTACCACATAACGTTCCCTGCACCCCTACACCACCACATAACGTTCCCTGCACCCCTACACTACCACATAACGTTACCTGCACCCCTACACTACCACATAACGTTACCTGCACCCCTACACCACCACATAACGTTCCCTGCACCCCTACACTACCACATAACGTTTCCTGCACCTCTACACTACCACATAACGTTACCTGCACCCTACACTACCACATAACGTTACCTGCACCTCTACACTACCACATAACGTTACCTGCACCCCTACACTACCACATAACGTTACCTACACCACTACACTACCACATAACGTTACCTGCACCCCTACACTACCACATAACGTTACCTGCACCCCTACACCACCACATAACGTTCCCTGCACCCCTACACTACCACATAACGTTCCCTGCACCTCTACACTACCACATAACGTTACCTACACCACTACACTACCTCATAACATTACCTGCACCTCTACACTACCACATAACATTACCTGCACCCCTACACTACCACATAACGTTACCTACACCACTACACTACCTCATAACGTTACCTGCACCCCTACACTACCTCATAACGTTACCTGCACCCCTACACTACCACATAACGTTACCTGCACCTCTACACTACCACATAACGTTACCTACACCACTACACTACCTCATAACATTACCTGAACCCCTACACTACCACATAATTCCTCATTGACCCACATTTTGGGAAACAACCTCATTAATCTCTGTTTTATGAGGCGCAATTAAAACAGAGTAAGTTAATTAACCCTTTGCTCAGGTGCTTCAGGTGAGGGAGAATGTGTGTGTGTGTGTGTGTGTGTGTGAAACCTATACCTTGCGCCAATAGTGTAACTTTGCGAGCCAAAACGTAAACGCCTGCCAAAAATTCGTAACCAGATCGCCGCCCAAAATTCTGTGAAGGCTTTTCCCCCAATCGAGAACTCCGTAATCAAGAATGCCATTAAGTTTCTGCTCTCGCCCCCTAAACCCTAATTGCTTTCAATAATTAAGCCTGACTAATCCCGTCGCATAGCACTGGTTTCCCCGCAACTTCCCAATTGCCATGAGAGCTTATGTGCCAGACTCCTGGACTTAAAGAACACTCATCCAAGACCTTCGGTGAAGAGTGGGGGCAGTCTGTTTTATACCGTGGGGAGACTCGCTGTGTCTTAATGGTGACTTATAGTGATGGGACAGTGGTGATTCACTGGGGATTAATGGTGACTTATAGTGATGGGACAGTGTGGTGATTCACTGGGCATTAATGGTGACTTATAGTGGTGGGACAGTGTGGTGATTCACTGGGGATTAATGGTGACTTATAGTGATGGGACAGTGTGGTGATTCACTGGGCATTAATGGTGACTTATACTGATGGGACAGTGTGGTGATTCACTGGGGATTAATGGTGACTTATAGTGGTGGGACAGTGTGGTGATTCACTGGGGATTAATGGTGACTTATAGTGATGGGACAGTGTGGTGATTCACTGGGCATTAATGGTGACTTATAGTGATGGGACAGTGTGGTGATTCACTGGGATTAATGGTGACTTATAGTGATGGGACAGTGTGGTGATTCACTGGGGATTAATGGTGACTTAACAGTGATGGGACAGTGTGGTGATTCACTGGGCATTAATGGTGACTTATAGTGGTGGGACAGTGTGGTGATTCACTGGGCATTAATGGTGACTTATAGTGGTGGGACAGTGTGGTGATTCACTGGGGATTAATGGTGACTTATAGTGATGGGACAGTGTGGTGATTCACTGGGGATTAATGGTGACTTATAGTGGTGGGACAGTGTGGTGATTCACTGGGGATTAATGGTGACTTATAGTGGTGGGACAGTGTGGTGATTCACTGGGCATGAATGGTGACTTATAGTGATGGGACAGTGTGGTGATTCACTGGGGATTAATGGTGACTTAACAGTGATGGGACAGTGTGGTGATTCACTGGGGATTAATGGTGACTTATAGTGGTGGGACAGTGTGGTGATTCACTGGGCATTAATGGTGACTTATAGTGGTGGGACAGTGTGGTGATTCACTGGGGATTAATGGTGACTTATAGTGATGGGACAGTGTGGTGATTCACTGGGGATTAATGGTGACTTATAGTGGTGGGACAGTGTGGTGATTCACTGGGGATTAATGGTGACTTATAGTGGTGGGACAGTGTGGTGATTCACTGGGCATGAATGGTGACTTATAGTGATGGGACAGTGTGGTGATTCACTGGGCATGAATGGTGACTTATAGTGATGGGACAGTGTGGTGATTCACTGGGGATTAATGGTGACTTAACAGTGATGGGACAGTGTGGTGATTCACTGGGGATTAATGGTGACTTATAGTGGTGGGACAGTGTGGTGATTCACTGGGGATTAATGGTGACTTATAGTGATGGGAGAGTGTGGTGATTCACTGGGGATTAATGGTGACTTATAGTGGTGGGACAGTGTGGTGATTCACTGGGGATTAATGGTGACTTATAGTGGTGGGACAGTGTGGTGATTCACTGGGCATTAATGGTGACTTATAGTGATGGGACAGTGTGGTGATTCACTGGGGATTAATGGTGACTTATAGTGATGGGACAGTGTGGTGATTCACTGGGCATTAATGATGACTTATAGTGATGGGACAGTGTGGTGATTCACTGGGCATTAATGGTGACTTATAGTGATGGGACAGTGTGGTGATTCACTGGGGATTAATGGTGACTTATAGTGATGGGACAGTGTGGTGATTCACTGGGGATTAATGGTGACTTATAGTGATGGGACAGTGTGGTGATTCACTGGGCATTAATGATGACTTATAGTGATGGGACAGTGTGGTGATTCACTGGGCATTAATGGTGACTTATAGTGAGGGGACAGTGTGGTGATTCACTGGGGATTAATGGTGACTTATAGTGATGGGACAGTGTGGTGATTCACTGGGGATTAATGGTGACTTAACAGTGATGGGACAGTGTGGTGATTCACTGGGGATTAATGGTGACTTATAGTGATGGGACAGTGTGGTGATTCACTGGGGATTAATGGTGACTTAACAGTGATGGGACAGTGTGGTGATTCACTGGGCATTAATGGTGACTTATAGTGATGGGACAGTGTGGTGATTCACTGAGGATTAATGGTGACTTATAGTGATGGGACAGTGTGGTGATTCACTGGGGATTAATGGTGACTTAACAGTGATGGGACAGTGTGGTGATTCACTGGGGATTAATGGTGACTTATAGTGATGGGACAGTGTGGTGATTCACTGGGGATTAATGGTGACTTAACAGTGATGGGACAGTGTGGTGATTCACTGGGGATTAATGGTGACTTATAGTGGTGGGACAGTGTGGTGATTCACTGGGCATTAATGGTGACTTATAGTGGTGGGACAGTGTGGTGATTCACTGGGGATTAATGGTGACTTATAGTGATGGGACAGTGTGGTGATTCACTGGGGATTAATGGTGACTTATAGTGGTGGGACAGTGTGGTGATTCACTGGGGATTAATGGTGACTTATAGTGGTGGGACAGTGTGGTGATTCACTGGGCATGAATGGTGACTTATAGTGATGGGACAGTGTGGTGATTCACTGGGGATTAATGGTGACTTAACAGTGATGGGACAGTGTGGTGATTCACTGGGGATTAATGGTGACTTATAGTGGTGGGACAGTGTGGTGATTCACTGGGCATTAATGGTGACTTATAGTGGTGGGACAGTGTGGTGATTCACTGGGGATTAATGGTGACTTATAGTGATGGGACAGTGTGGTGATTCACTGGGGATTAATGGTGACTTATAGTGGTGGGACAGTGTGGTGATTCACTGGGGATTAATGGTGACTTATAGTGGTGGGACAGTGTGGTGATTCACTGGGCATGAATGGTGACTTATAGTGATGGGACAGTGTGGTGATTCACTGGGGATTAATGGTGACTTAACAGTGATGGGACAGTGTGGTGATTCACTGGGGATTAATGGTGACTTATAGTGGTGGGACAGTGTGGTGATTCACTGGGGATTAATGGTGACTTATAGTGATGGGAGAGTGTGGTGATTCACTGGGGATTAATGGTGACTTATAGTGGTGGGACAGTGTGGTGATTCACTGGGGATTAATGGTGACTTATAGTGGTGGGACAGTGTGGTGATTCACTGGGCATTAATGGTGACTTATAGTGATGGGACAGTGTGGTGATTCACTGGGGATTAATGGTGACTTATAGTGATGGGACAGTGTGGTGATTCACTGGGCATTAATGATGACTTATAGTGATGGGACAGTGTGGTGATTCACTGGGCATTAATGGTGACTTATAGTGATGGGACAGTGTGGTGATTCACTGGGGATTAATGGTGACTTATAGTGATGGGACAGTGTGGTGATTCACTGGGGATTAATGGTGACTTATAGTGATGGGACAGTGTGGTGATTCACTGGGGATTAATGGTGACTTATAGTGATGGGACAGTGTGGTGATTCACTGGGCATTAATGATGACTTATAGTGATGGGACAGTGTGGTGATTCACTGGGCATTAATGGTGACTTATAGTGAGGGGACAGTGTGGTGATTCACTGGGGATTAATGGTGACTTATAGTGATGGGACAGTGTGGTGATTCACTGGGGATTAATGGTGACTTAACAGTGATGGGACAGTGTGGTGATTCACTGGGGATTAATGGTGACTTATAGTGATGGGACAGTGTGGTGATTCACTGGGGATTAATGGTGACTTAACAGTGATGGGACAGTGTGGTGATTCACTGGGGATTAATGGTGACTTATAGTGATGGGACAGTGTGGTGATTCACTGGGGATTAATGGTGACTTATAGTGGTGGGACAGTGTGGTGATTCACTGGGGATTAATGGTGACTTATAGTGGTGGGACAGTGTGGTGATTCACTGGGCATGAATGGTGACTTATAGTGATGGGACAGTGTGGTGATTCACTGGGGATTAATGGTGACTTAACAGTGATGGGACAGTGTGGTGATTCACTGGGGATTAATGGTGACTTATAGGTGACTGTGGTGATTCACTGTGGTGTGTGATTCACTGGGGATTAATGGTGACTTAACAGTGATGGGACAGTGGTGATTCACTGGGCATTAATGGTGACTTATACTGATGGGACAGTGTGGTGATTCACTGGGGATTAATGGTGACTTAACAGTGATGGGACAGTGGTGATTCACTGGGCATTAATGGTGACTTATACTGATGGGACAGTGTGGTGATTCACTGGGGATTAATGGTGACTTATAGTGATGGGACAGTGTGGTGATTCACTGGGCATTAATGATGACTTATAGTGATGGGACAGTGTGGTGATTCACTGGGCATTAATGGTGACTTATAGTGATGGGACAGTGTGGTGATTCACTGGGCATTAATGGTGACTTATAGTGATGGGACAGTGTGGTGATTCACTGGGCATTAATGGTGACTTATACTGATGGGACAGTGTGGTGATTCACTGGGGATTAATGGTGACTTACAGTGGTGGGACAGTGTGGTGATTCACTGGGGATTAATGGTGACTTATAGTGGTGGGACAGTGTGGTGATTCACTGGGCATTAATGGTGACTTATAGTGGTGGGACAGTGTGGTGATTCACTGGGCATTAATGGTGACTTATAGTGATGGGACAGTGTGGTGATTCACTGGGCATTAATGGTGACTTATAGTGATGGGACAGTGTGGTGATTCACTGGGCATTAATCTTTAACAATTAGAATATTATTTCAAAACTTCTTTGTATAAGTACATAGTATTATATAGTTACAAAATAGTGGAAGTTGCATTGAACCAATATAGTTAAACAATAATAATTTCAAATGGAATACTTCTTTTATATCTTTATTAGAAAACCAACAGTGACTGACATAACATACGACGCACATCTTAGTAGATGAACAGTATATAAATACAGAGCCATATGTAACACGTAACCCAATCCAGCCTAACCTGATCTAACGTAACCCGACCCGACCCGACCCGACCCGACCCGACCCGACCCGACCCGACCCGACCCGACCCGACCCGACCCGACCCGACCCGACCCAACCCAACCCAACCCGACCCGACCCGACCCGACCCGACCCAACCCAACCCAACCCAACCCGACCCGACCCGACCCGACCCGACCCGACCCAACGCGACCCGACTGCTCTACATAGCCACTAATCAATACAAGGATCAGTTTATTTCTTCCAGGAGAGCGTCACCACATGGTTGAAAGCATAAGTTGAGGGTTTGAGACACTTTTGTACTGTCACAGGTTAGACGTTCAAAATACCTCCGAGGAAATGAATAAGGTGGCCTTGTAAGATCAGTAGTGAAAGTGAGTCACACTGAATATCAAGCCATGGAGGCGAGGCAGCATGGCCGGAACTACATCAAGGTTGGGTAGAAAAAGGTATATACAGATGACTTAAACAGGGAGAAGTTCATCTTTTTTTGTCCTTCTGTAACGTGAGGTAATCCTTCACAACAGGATGGAATGGGCGCGAACCAGGCACCCTAAGGATAGAGGCAAGCTTTGTGTCCACTGGGCCGCCTTACCCCAAAGATCATTACTGCTTTACAATGGGAAAAAATCACTTAAGATTATAATTTTGTTGTGTAAAATATTGGGTCTTGATATTCATGAATTTTGATTGACAAATACTTCTGTTTGTGGTGGAAAAATCAACTTCGTGTGGAACTTTTGTTGCAAATTGTTGTGTTAAGACAATCAACTGCTGCAGCAACTTGGTAACGAGGAGAGAACTGTCAAGAGCCAGTGGGACTTCATCTCATTATTAGTGCATCATTTCATAAGGTCTTTGCTGCCAGTCAGACCCTTTACAGATACTCGTGGACATGTACTGTACAGGTCCCCAGGTAGCAGGTCAGATGGTTCCTCCTAGTTCTAACAGACCCCAGCTTTACATAACTTAATAGGAGCTATTAGTTTGGGGCCCATCAGAACTGGGCTCATCAGAATCCTCGAGCACTGACGTCAACACGGGCTTCGTTAGATGTGTTTGAAGTCCTATGTTGGAAGATCTCACCATCCAATGGAAGGAGGGGCGGTTCTACCATGACATCCCGGCAGATTTCCTTCAACATATTTGCTGTGAGGTCCCTTACTTCGTCATGCCTCATGCATATGAAGCCCCCTTTCTTGCACACCATGGCGTGATCGACATCATAGGAAGAGCCACACACGCATTGGGAGGGCAAACCTTCTACTGGCCGACTGTACCTTAGAGCAATGGCATCTGTAAATTCTTGTTTATTGAGACTGAAACCATTTGCCCTTATCGGTAATGTAGTTAACCAGTTCGAGGCGCCCACCTCCTGCGCTATAGCTACATTTTTTTTTAAATTTTCTGGTACCTGCAGCAACAGTTGCTGCAGCTTATCATTTTGGCAGTGCTATCGATCTGTCGTAATGGACCGACGAATCGTGTTTACTTCACTGGTATCCACCTCCCCTGTTGCGTTCTGGGCTATTATGTAGTCCGTGAGGGCTGCTGTGAGCTTAAGTGAATTTTGATGTTCGGTGGGTGCAATCTCCTCTGGATTGCTACTGTTACTACTATTACTACTGCTTTCTTGTCACTTGGAATCGAGTATGACGGTCATCCAGCTATGAGACAATGATATGAGTTATTAGGGATGTCACCTTTGTTGGTGAGTTTTGAGGTGACTATAGTCGCCGATACGCGAGCGGCAGTGTCTTTCACAGACATTGCACGTGTGGAGGGCTACATCTAGTGCGGGAGGGGCTGCAGCAGAGTCTTTCCGGAGTTGGCGCTTGTCTGCCTCAGTATGCAGTTCGGCTAACTCGAAAGTATTGACACCTTCTCGTGTGGTGCTCCTCCAAGCGTTACGGTATGGAGTAATCGTCTCCCAGGTGAGGGGGGTCAATTTGTCACTTTTTTTCAGATTTGCCTTAAGACTATCCTTATACCTTTTCAGTTGCCTGCCAGCGTTACGTGTACTATTCGTTAGGTGACTGTAAAGAAGCTGCTTTGGCAGTCTACTGTCGTCCATGCGGGTAACATGGCCAGTCCAACGTAGTTGTTCATGGATAATAGTAGCCTTGAGGCTCCTCCAGTTGGTGTCAGCAAGAATATTGGCATTTTCTCTCTTGTCTTCCCAGTGAACTCGGAGGATGGAACGTAGACTATGCTGGTGAAAGTTTTCAAATGCCTTGAGGTGTCTCTTGTATGTGACCCATATCTCGCTGCCATATAACAGGGTGGGGAGGACCACTGCTCGATATACAGTACGTGCAGCTTCGTAGATATTTTCAGCTCTCTACAGCTAAAGATATGGGTACAGAGTCTGCCAAAGGCTCGAGATGCACATCTGATCCGATGTTGAATCTCTTCATCGATGTCCGCAATGGTGGACAGGTGGGAGCCGAGATACCGAAAGTGGGTAACATTAGAGAGGGTAGTGCAGTTCAGCTGGATGGATGGTGGAGGTGTGTCTCAACCAGGGGTAGGCTGAAAGAGAATCTAAGTCTTACATACATTCACCTCCAGGCCAAAGTGTGCATAAGCCTCTGTGTAGGTGTTCAGGATCTCTTGTACGTCGCGTTCAGTGTGAGCGACAAGTGTAAGGTCGTCTGCATACTGAAGTTCAGTAATGGAAGCTGCTGACACCTTTGTTCCTGCCTGGAGTCGTCTCATGTTGAAAAGTCCTTTCATCCGGTACTAGATGTCCTTCCTGCCGGTTAAATTGGCACTGGCACGAGTAAGAAAGGCAGCCAAGAAAATGGAAAAGAGAGTTGGTGCCAGTACACATCCTTGTTTTATCCCTGTTAGGATGGGGAAGAACTCAGACTGAGTGCCATTGTGCAGGACACTACCGTTCATGCCATCGTGGAGTTGCCTCACAATGGTGATGAATTTTGGAGGACAGCCAAAATGGCTGAGGGTCCGCCAGAGGGCTTCCCTATTGACAGAGTCAAACGCATTGGTTAGGTCAATGAAGGCCATAATAATAATAATAATAATAATAATAATAATAATAATAATAATTAACGGTTTATTGAAAGAACTTGGCAGCCAAAAGGCTGAAAATATACAGTTACATATTGGGGAATGGGTTTCGAATTCCAAATAATATACAAGTAACATAAGTGATACAAATAAGATATATAATAACTAGATGGGGAAAAGCTCAAACTACAGTTCATTTCAACATAGTGACAGTGCAAAGAGTAGTGTTTACTGGGAGTGAATACACTGGTTTATTACAAGTTATTGATAATTTTTACAATGGTTGGGACTGGGCTGTTCTTACAGCAATCAGTTCGTGCACGTATGGGCTGGATGCGGTTGTGGTGTCAAACAGCAATTCTCGGGCTAGGGATCTCAGGTGGTAGTAGGAGCCGGTGTCGAGGATGGTGTAGAAGCTTCTTACCAAATTTGCAGATGAGGTCGTGGTGATGGTCAGTGAGAGTCGAAAGGGTCAGTGTGTTGAGCGCTTCTTGATATGTGGAGTAGGAAGGGGAGAGAATAATCTTGCATGCCCTCTTTTGCACTTTTTCTAGGTGTTTACGTTGTGTGGCATTTAGGGAGGAAGACCAGGTGGGGGAGGCATAGGTGAGCTTGGGAAGTATGAATGTACAGGTCACGATGCTGTTGTCTGCACTTTTCCTGTATCTGGCAGGCAGCACAGATCATGTCAATGGTGCCACATTGAGATTCTGGGAGGAAGTTTTCCGCCTCAGGAAGAAGTCTGCTTAGGGAGACTCGGGCGATAATCTTACCAGCTACAGACAGCAGCAAGATCCCGCGGTAGTTGCCACAGTCTGATAGGTCTCCCTTGTTCTTATATTGATGATGGCGGCATCTTTACAAGCTTGTGGGATTTCCTCCTTTTCCCATATATTCTCCAGGAGAGAGTGGAGACGGCTGGTAAGCAGAGTTCCTCCTGCTTTATACACCTCGGCTGGGATTCCATCAGGCCCTGAGGCTTTGTTATTTTTCATCTGTTTGATGGCAGTAGCTACCTCATCAAGCGATCTCTTTCTCTGACACTTATGTGGTCAATGAAATGCAAGTGTTAGGATCGTGGGTGTTGCCATGAACCCTTGAACTTGTCGGCCTGCCTAAACAAGGTATTCGTGATAGTGAGGTTGTGTGCAGCACATTTACTGAGGAGGAGTAGGCCATTGGAATTACACTTGCCTAGTTCATTTCTCCCTATAATTCCCTGCTAAATGTCAGCATCTCTGCCAACTCTAGCATTGAAGTCACCATGGAGCACAACCTTATCTTCCCTAGGGATAGAGGTTAGCACTCTGTCATGGTCGGCTTTTTTTTTTTTTTTTACACAGGGATTAGCTCACCTGGGCACAGGTCACTGACCCACATCGGGGCCTGGGGGGCGAAAATGTAATAATAATAATAATAATAATAATAATACCAATAATAATAATAATAATATTAATAAAAAATAAAAAAATGAAAAAAAAATCAAAAGTGAGAAACAATATATGTATGTTGTGTTGTGTTGTCAATAGTAAGAGAAACAATTGAGACCCTGCAATTGTGTGTAAATGAGGCAGAAAGTCAGATCAGCAACCTGGGACTTGGTCACATATGGCAGCAGGGTCTACCATTAGACAACACATTAAGCTTCCAATATCTTCCCAGGCGGTAGTACCTCCCTGTTTGGTAGCTGCCTACTACCAAGGCATCCTTGTTGTTATCCTCTGCATCCAGTGTTGGGGCGTATGCACTTATGAAGAAGGCATGCATGAGTGATTCAGTGGGACTCTGAGCGTCATGAGGCGCTCGTTGATCCCAGCAGGCATTTCAGTTAGCCTGTGTAGGATGCATTGACGGGTGGCAAAGCCAACTCCATAAATGCGGTTTTTCTCTGCAGCAGGCTTACCCTTCCAGACCCCCGTTCTGTGAGTCAACCCTGTTCTGGGAGCCGGGACTCACTAATAGCTGCTATGTCGATGTTTTACCTAGCCAGCTCTTTTGCCACAAGAGCAGTTCTTCATTCAGGATGCGCATTTGTGCCAGTATCCAGAAGGGTCCTGACATTCCATGCAGCGACCATAAGAGGTTGTATGGTTTGTTTTTGTTTTGATCTGTGATTATGATTGTGTTTTCCACCGCAGAAGGATGACCTTACTGGGTGTGGTTGCCCAGTCAGGTTGGTTCTTTAGGCAGGCTGTGTTTAGGGCACCTTTTCTATCCCCCTCCCTATGTGGGGCGAGCTGAGTGGCTCCTTGAAAGGGCTGCTCTGTCGCACAGACAAGATCGGATTGCACTGCTGCCTATATCCCAGTGCATAAACGACCATCTTATCTTTGCCGCCCATGTGCAGAGTTGTGACTAGAGACTCCCGGCAGTCATCTCTGCCTGTCCCCGTCTCCATAGGACTTTTGGGGTATAGGGGTTTTGATGATGATGATGAGAGGTAAGATGACCTGATAGATGGCTGCGCGTGAGTTGTTTTATGTGTTGAGACAGGAGCGCAGGCTCAACCACACATCTTGGCTCTCCCTTTTCCTGATCCAGTGGTGCAAGTGTTGCGACGACTGGGGAGAGGGAGAGTTGCTATGGACTGCCGATAGCTTAAGATTGTTGGGTTTCGCCTTAGTAGCCTGTCCGTCAGGCATTGCCTTCGTCTGCCTATGTAGTCGTTGGGTTCCCATGGTTGTCACCTCTTCCGCCTATACTGCCGCTGGGGTCGTATTGGAGCTCTGTAAGCGTGTCTGCCTGATGCGGGGCTCCACCTCAGATTTTTCGTTCGGGGTTTACTCCCGTAGCCTTATACCTACCAAGGTTAATCCGCAAGGCAGTAGGACGTTGGTTGGTAGGTGCCAGGACGTGTCCACGTGCCATTGGGCCGATGCGCCGTCCATCTTGGGTCCACTGCTCCTCCGAGAGCCCCTGCTGGTCTAGGCTGGGCCCACGAGGCACCCAGTTACCGTGTGTTGCCAGGAGGAGGCACAACAAGAGTCTTGATGGTAAAGACATAGAGACTGTTTACTGGCAGACGAAGACTTGCGCAAGTTGCTTCCTTGTTCAGTACGAGGGCTAGCCAGCAGCGGTAGCTGAAAGTGAGGTGTGGAGTAAGCAATGCTTCCACCTTAACACTAACATAATGCTGCCACACTAGATGCATTACACCACCCTGTGCACACACACACACACACACACACACACTGCATCAGCAACAAGAGAATATTGGTGATGTCTTTTGTGAGATAATAGCAGTAATTTGCTCATTGTTGTCCAGGACTCACCATCTGTGGAAGCTCGATAAAAACTCACCCAGAAGAACAGAAAAACTGGTGAAGGAATGATTAATGAAGGAAACTGTCGGCGATTATGTTGTGGGTGATTCAACTGTCAGGGTTATTATCAGTCTTGTAACTAGGGTGGTTAGGAACTGGTTATTGGTCGCGTTAAGCTTCTATCAATGACTCATCCCCCACGCGGGAATATCATCCATTGGTTAGATCAGGAGAGACGTATACAGTGCTGTCCATGGTGTTAAGATAAACGTGATACTGTATAGCATTGAATAGAACTCTCTCTCTCTCTCTCTCTCTCTCTCTCAGGTAAGGTGTACAGCATCATCAAGGGCTAAACGAAGCTGTTGAAGTGTACATATGTGGGACGTGTATAAGAGTAATGGGGTGTGTGTGTGTGTGTGTGTGTGTGTCAACAAATATAGTATTAGAACAGTCTTATATCCACTCGGTCTCATAACTTGATCTAACTCCCCTAGACTAAACCTTCCCTTAACAAACTGCTAACCATAATTAACCTAACCTGACCTAACCTAACCTAACCTACCCGCTATGCTGCCTTACAATGAACATTTGGATTCATTTTCAGTTCCGGGTCCAAGAATTACTCAGGTAAATTCTGTGTAGTAATGAGTGACAGGTGTAGACTGTAGGATGGAGCACTGTGTGATGGTGCTGTCAGGTGAGGCGAGGTGTAGGTAAGGTGTATGGGTGAGGGGTAGGTGAGGTGTATGGGTGAGGGGTAGGTGAGGTGTGGGTGAGGTGAGGTGTATGGGTGAGGGGTAGGTGAGGTGTATGGGTGAGGGGTAGGTGAGGTGTGGGTGAGGTGTATGGGTGAGGGGTAGGTGAGGTGTGGGTGAGGTGAGGTGTATGGGTGAGGGGTAGGTGAGGTGTGGGTGAGGTGTAGGTGAGGTGTAGGTGAGGTGTATGGGTGAGGGGTAGGTGAGGTGTGGGTGAGGTGAGGTGTATGGGTGAGGGGTAGGTGAGGTGTAGGTGAGGTGTAGGTGAGGGGTAGGTGAGGTGTGGGTGAGGTGAGGTGTATGGGTGAGGGGTAGGTGAGGTGTGGGTGAGGGGTGGGTGAGGTGTAGGTGAGGTGTGGGTGAGGTGTAGGTGAGGTGTGGGTGAGGGGTAGGTGAGGTGTGGGTGGGGTGAGGTGTATGGGTGAGGGGTAGGTGAGGTGTGGGTGAGGTGAGGTGTATGGGTGAGGGGTAGGTGAGGTGTGGGTGAGGTGAGGTGTATGGGTGAGGGGTAGGTGAGGTGTGGGTGAGGTGAGGTGTATGGGTGAGGTGTAGGTGAGGTGTGGGTGAGGTGAGGTGTATGGGTGAGGTGTGGGTGAGGTGAGGTGTATGGGTGAGGTGTAGGTGAGATGTGGGTGAGGTGAGGTGTATGGGTGAGGGGTAGGTGAGGTGTGGGTGAGGGGTAGGTGAGGTGTGGGTGAGGTGAGGTGTGGGTGAGGTGTATGGGTGAGGGGTGGGTGAGGTGTAGGTGAGGTGTGGGTGAGGGGTGGGTGAGGGGTAGGTGATGTGTGGGTGAGGGGTAGGTGAGGTGTGGGTGAGGGGTAGGTGAGGTGTGGGTGAGGTGTAGGTGAGGTGTGGGTGAGGTGTTGGTGATGTGTGGGTGAGGGGTAGGTGAGGTGTGGGTGAGGGGTAGGTGAGGTGTGGGTGAGGGGTAGGTGATGTGTGGGTGAGGGGTGGGTGAGGTGTAGGTGAGGTGTGGGTGAGGGGTGGGTGAGGGGTAGGTGATGTGTGGGTGAGGGGTGGGTGAGGGGTAGGTGAGGTGTGGGTGAGGTGTAGGTGATGTGTGGGTGAGGGGTAGGTGAGGGGTAGGTGAGGTGTGGGTGAGGGGTAGGTGAGGTGTGGGTGAGGGGTAGGTGAGGTGTGGGTGAGGGGTAGGTGAGGTGTGGGTGAGGGGTAGGTGAGGTGTGGGTGAGGGGTAGGTGATGTGTGGGTGAGGGGTAGGTGAGGTGTGGGTGAGGGGTAGGTGAGGTGTGGGTGAGGGGTAGGTGAGGTGTGGGTGAGGGGTAGGTGAGGTGTGGGTGAGGGGTAGGTGAGGTGTGGGTGAGGGGTAGGTGAGGTGTGGGTGAGGGGTAGGTGAGGTGTGGGTGAGGGGTAGGTGAGGTGTGGGTGAGGGGTAGGTGAGGTGTGGGTGAGGGGTAGGTGAGGTGTGGGTGAGGGGTAGGTGAGGTGTGGGTGAGGGGTAGGTGATGTGTGGGTGAGGGGTAGGTGATGTGTGGGTGAGGGGTAGGTGAGGTGTGGGTGAGGGGTAGGTGAGGTGAGGTGTGGGTGAAGGGTAGGTGAGGTGTGGGTGAGGGGTAGGTGAGGTGTGGGTGAGGGGTAGGTGAGGTGTGGGTGAGGTGTAGGTGAGGTGTGGGTGAGGGGTAGGTGATGTGTGGGTGAGGTGTAGGTGATGTGTGGGTGAGGTGTAGGTGATGTGTGGGTGAGGTGTGGGTGATGTGTGGGTGAGGGGTAGGTGAGGTGTGGGTGAGGGGTAGGTGAGGTGTGGGTGAGGGGTAGGTGAGGGGTAGGTGAGGTGTGGGTGAGGGGTAGGTGGTGTGGGTGAGGGGTAGGTGATGTGTGGGTGAGGGGTAGGTGAGGTGTGGGTGAGGGGTAGGTGAGGTGTGGGTGAGGTGTAGGTGATGTGTGGGTGAGGGGTAGATGAGGTGTGGGTGACGGGTAGGTGATGTGTGGGTGAGGGGTAGGTGATGTGTGGGTGAGGGGTAGGTGATGTGTGGGTGAGGGGTAGGTGATGTGTGGGTGAGGGGTAGGTGAGGTGTGGGTGATGTGTGGGTGAGGGGTAGGTGAGGTGTGGGTGAGGGGTAGGTGAGGTGTGGGTGAGGTGTAGGTGAGGTGTGGGTGAGGGGTAGGTGATGTGTGGGTGAGGGGTAGGTGATGTGTGGGTGAGGGGTAGGTGATGTGTGGGTGAGGGGTAGGTGATGTGTGGGTGAGGGGTAGGTGAGGGGTAGGTGAGGGGTAGGTGAGGTGTGGGTGAGGGGTAGGTGAGGGGTAGGTGAGGGGTAGGTGATGTGTGGGTGAGGGGTAGGTGATGTGTGGGTGAGGGGTAGGTGATGTGTGGGTGAGGGGTAGGTGATGTGTGGGTGAGGGGTAGGTGAGGTGTGGGTGATGTGTGGGTGAGGGGTGGGTGAGGTGTGGGTGAGGGGTAGGTGAGGTGTGGGTGAGGTGTGGGTGAGGGGTAGGTGAGGGGTGGGTGAGGGGTAGGTGATGTGTATGGGTGAGGGGTGGGTGAGGTGTGGGTGAGGTGTGATTTTATTTATATTTCATTTTTTGCCGCTTACAGCGGCTACTTTATTGTGCACCCCACACTTATCCTGTGAGCGGTAGCGCAAAAGGATTACAGAGTAGAGTTTGCAAAGGGTCATAATAATTAACCCCCGTTGTCAGGATATTATGGCACTGAATGTTACACAGTATTTCATTTACATTATTTGTTTAGTTCTATACATAAAGGGTAACTTATTCACAACTGCGTGAGTACAGGCGTGTGAGGCAGTATGTCTGGCCTCACACTTTGCATTTAGTCTTGTTCACATCTGCTTGAGGAACATACTGCCAGAGGTACCTTTATCCTAACCTTAATCTAGCGGTTGGAACATAAGAACATAAGAAAATAAGGAGTCTGCAATAGGCCGGTTGGCCTGTGCATGGCAGCTCCTGTCGAGAGTTACTACCACTCTCTATCATCCATGAATCTATCTAGCCTCCTTTTGAAACTTGCAAGAGTTCCCGCACTTACTACAAAGTTGCTAAGCTTGCTCCACTCGTCTACCACCCTATTTGTGAACCAGTTCCTTCCTATCTCCCTCCTAAACCTAAACTTATCCAACTTGAATCCGTTGTTCCGAGTCCTAGCCTGCTCGGATATTATAAGAACTTTATCTATATCTCCTTTATTGATTCCTTTCACCCACTTAAATACTTTTATCATATCTCCCCGCACTCTTCGTCTTTCTAGGGAATGCAAGTTTAGTTTCTTTAACCTATCTTGATATGGAAGGTTTCTAGTGATCTTGTTAATTGCTCCATATACATGTTTCACTTGATACATCTCATCATGGTAACCTATGGATCGACTAGTGCCTGTTTGCACTTATCTATTTGCGTCAAACTCTTCAATAAGTCCCTTCCTAATAACAGTTTTAAGGGTTCTTTTTGACAGACCCAGATTGTATTCTACAGTGTCTTTGTTAGACGCGAGTTTGGCGAGGGCATCAACTCTATCATGTTTTATGAGGCCTATGTGAGAGGGGATCCACAACAGTTTGACCTTGACACCCCGGTCAACAAGGTACGCATATTTGTGTCTGGCTTCAGAGACAAGAGCGTGGCAACTTGAGTCGAGGGTGTCAAGGTCAAGTAGTGAGGATAGAGAGTCAGTGATGATGAGACTGTCAGTAACAGTGGTTTCAATAAATTTAATAGCTGTGAGTATGGCAACTAATTCAGTTTGTAGAGTGGATGCCCAGTTGTTAATTCTAACTCCTTTCTCAATTATATTACCGTCAGGTTGAGTCACAACAATAGCACTTCCAGCCCTCCCACAGGCGGTGTTAAGAGATCCATCAGTGTAGATGGTCTGTGTGATATTATCATCAGTCTGTAGAGTGTGTATGTGTTCAAGAGCTCTCAATTTGGCAGTGTGTTGGAGATAAATGCTTTGTATAATTAATTTTTTAGGCGGATATGCCAGGGTGGCAGGAAGCGCTGTTGTGTCTCAACTTTGTACAGGTGGTCTAGTCCAAACATCTTCATATGTGTAGCTGTAGTTTGGATCCATTTAGACTCAGTAGTCCCATGGTTCATACATTCTAGCAATTTTAAGGAAACAATGTTATCAGGATCACCACGCAGAAGCCTCAGGGCTATCATGAGGTTGACTTCAATTATTCTATCTTTAACACTGGGTATACCTAGTTCTTTCCTCATATTAAGTACTTTAGTGCTCATGGGACATCCTAGGATAATTCTGAGTGCTTTATTTTGCATTTTTTCGAGCTTGTCAATGCCTTTCCTGTCACGAAGGACCAGGGCTGGTGCGTGGTAATCTATCAGAGATCTTATATAGCCTAGGTACATTGTTTTAATAATTCTAATATTTGCACCATAGTGCGGGCTGTACCCCGCTACACTTGTAAGAGGTCTCAGTCTGTCAGTACATTGGCGGGTTAGCTGTTGTATGGCAGGTAGGGTACAAGGGACGGAAACACCAAGATATTTAAAAGAAGAAACATAGTCAATAGTGTTGTTACCTATCTTGAACTTGGCGGGGCCGCGTTTGCGGTTACCAGCTTGTTTGTTGAACCCCTTAGTTTTCTCAGTGGAGATAATAATACCGAGGTTCTCACAGGCTGTGTGTACAGTTAGCCAAAGATCCAGCGCCCCCACCATTGAGTCTCTTACTGGCAATTTTACCTGGCAATACTTGGTAAAGGAAAGCTGTATGGATAGGTGATTGTGATTGGTGGACCAATTTTCGGCTGCCTTACTGTCAGGATAAATATTAAACCTACTGGTACCTGTAAGCCCGGACCTACGGCCTAGAAAACAGTGCGTTAATGTTCGAAATAAGGCAAACAGAGTATTGGGTTTTATATCTAGAAGTATAAGTAACAAGAGTGCAGAGGTCTTATTGCAACTACATCTTGCGCTAGTCAGGCCACACCTCGATTATGCGGTTCAGTTCTGGTGCCCCTATTATAGAATGGATATCAATTCACTAGAGTCGGTGCAGCGAAGAATGACAAAAATGATTCGGGGACTTAGAAACCTTCCATATCAGGATAGGTTAAAGAAACTTAACTTGCGGGGAGAGTGCGGGGAGATATGATAGAAGTATTTTAGTGGGTGAAAGGACTCAATAAAGGGGATATAGATAAAGTTCTTATACTATCCGAGCAGGATAGGACTCGGAGCAACGGATTTAAGTTGGATAAGTTTAGGTTTAGGAGGGAGATAGGAAGAAACTGGTTCATAAATAGGGTGGTGGACGAGTGGAACAAGCTTAGCAACTTTGTAGTAAGTGCGGGAACTCTGGAAAGTTTCAAAAGGAGGCTAGATAGATTCATGGATGATAGAGAGTGGTAGTAACTCTCGACAGGAGCTGCCATGCACAGGCCAACCAGCCTATTGCAGACTCCTTATTTTCTTATGTTCTTATGTTCTTATGATTGCTGGGTGAGCACTGCACAAATTATTGAATGTTCCCCGGGAGAAGGGAAGTAGAAATTGGAAAGCTTGCTTGCTAGCTTCAGGAGGAAAAAGGCAAAGGGAAAGAAACCCGTCAGGACTGGCAAAGGTAAACTGTTTTACTGAGTAACTATCAAACGTCAAAATTGATGTATATGATGAAATATAATAACTATAAATAATACGAAATCATACAATTATATTATAATACAAACTTTTAGTAATATTGTTTTACAGGTACACAAGAAATGTCTGTGTCGAAATCGGCTTAACCACATTTTCCTCGATTTCCTCTTATTTTTTCTTAAGGAATAAATAATGAAGAAAGCACCTGCTGTCACTGCCAAATCCACACTTAAGTCGAAGAAAACGCAGGGAATAAGACGAGCACCGGCGAACACGCAGAATACAGAGAGCTTGTACTTGAATTACTCGTTTGGCTCGTTCGGGCTAAGATGCTCAATTGAAGACCCACCGTAATAAATACACATACCCCTCCACCCTCTTCCTACCCTCCACCTTACCCTCCACCCTCATCCTACCCTCCACCCCACCTCACCCTCCACCTCACCTCACCCTTCACCTGCCTCCCTCCCTCCCTCCTCCCCATAGTTCCAGTTGTATTACGTGAAGGTAGAGCCAACCAGTGTGCCCTCCTGCCATATATGATGGCAGTAATTAGAAGTAATATTAACTGACGTTTGTAAAAGATCTGCCCAAACTCACTGTAAATATTTAAATTAGAAACTGCTCTTTAAAAAAGGCCAAAAACGACAGACTCAATATTTACCCGCCAAATTGGCAAGAAACCCGCCAGATTGAGCGGAAAACAGGCCAACTGGGAACATTGGTACCGGGTGGTGTAGAGTCGCTGGCAGACTGAAGAGCTCCACTGGGTTATGTACTGTAACTATCAATAGACGAACAGTACAATACAAGTAGATGATGAGAAACCTTGAGAAATAAGAGGTTTCAGTGGTGAGTCTCATAGTCCATAAATGAGAAACCAAGATGTCCCTAAGGAGGTGTTGTGAAAAAGTTTGTTAGTGAGGGATATACAACAGTGTGTGTGTGGAGGGTAGAGTTGGGGAGAGAAGGGAACACCCCGACGGAACGGTGAGGTTAGGTTAGGTGAGAGAGAATTAATAGGTTAGGTTAGGTTAGGTGAGAGAATTAATAGGTTAGGTTAGGTTAAGTGAGAGAGAATTAATAGGTTAGGTTAGGTTAGGTGAGAGAATTAATAGGTTAGGTTAGGTTAAGTGAGAGAGAATTAATAGGTTAGGTTAGGTTAAGTGAGAGAGAATTAATAGGTTAGGTTAGGTTAGGTTAGGTTAGGTTAGGTGAGGTTAGGTTAGGTTAGGTTAGGTTAGGTTAGGTGAGAGAGAATTAATAGGTTAGGTTAGGTTAAGTGAGAGAGAATTAATAGGTTAGGTTAGGTTAAGTGAGAGAATTAATAGGTTAGGTTAGGTTAAGTGAGAGAGAATTAATAGATATTGTTAAGACTTTATAATTCAAGGTTTATTATAGGTCTTGAGGGATTAAGACTAGATGAACAGTAGGTCTTGAGGGATTAAGACTAGATGAACAGTAGGTCTTGAGGGATTAAGACTAGATGAACAGTAGGTCTTGAGGGATTAAGACTAGATGAACAGTAGGTCTTGAGGATTAAGACTAGATGAACAGTAGGTCTTGAGGGATTAAGACTAGATGAACAGTAGGTCTTGAGGGATTAAGACTAGATGAACAGTAGGTCTTGAGGGATTAAGACTAGATGAACAGTAGGTCTTGAGGGATTAAGACTAGATGAACAGTAGGTCTTGAGGGATTAAGACTAGATGAACAGTAGGTCTTGAGGGATTAAGACTAGATGAACAGTAGGTCTTGAGGGATTAAGACTAGATGAACAGTAGGTCTTGAGGGATTAAGACTAGATGAACAGTAGGTCTTGAGGGATTAAGACTAGATGAACAGTAGGTCTTGAGGGATTAAGACTAGATGAACAGTAGGTCTTGAGGGATTAAGACTAGATGAACAGTAGGTCTTGAGGGATTAAGACTAGATGAACAGTAGGTCTTGAGGGATTAAGACTAGATGAACAGTAGGTCTTGAGGGATTAAGACTA
This sequence comes from Homarus gammarus, assembly GCA_958450375.1. Taxonomy (NCBI): domain Eukaryota; kingdom Metazoa; phylum Arthropoda; class Malacostraca; order Decapoda; family Nephropidae; genus Homarus; species Homarus gammarus. Next base: position 2,545,046 of record CAUDMG010001333.1, read on the forward strand.
GATGAACAGTAGGTCTTGAGGGATTAAGACTAGATGAACAGTAGGTCTTGAGGGATTAAGACTAGATGAACAGTAGGTCTTGAGGGATTAAGACTAGATGAACAGTAGGTCTTGAGGGATTAAGACTAGATGAACAGTAGGTCTTGAGGGATTAAGACTAGATGAACAGTAGGTCTTGAGGGATTAAGACTAGATGAACAGTAGGTCTTGAGGGATTAAGACTAGATGAACAGTAGGTCTTGAGGGATTAAGACTAGATGAACAGTAGGTCTTGAGGGATTAAGACTAGATGAACAGTAGGTCTTGAGGGATTAAGACTAGATGAACAGTAGGTCTTGAGGGATTAAGACTAGATGAACAGTAGGTCTTGAGGGATTAAGACTAGATGAACAGTAGGTCTTGAGGGATTAAGACTAGATGAACAGTAGGTCTTGAGGGATTAAGACTAGATGAACAGTAGGTCTTGAGGGATTAAGACTAGATGAACAGTAGGTCTTGAGGGATTAAGACTAGATGAACAGTAGGTCTTGAGGGATTAAGACTAGATGAACAGTAGGTCTTGAGGGATTAAGACTAGATGAACAGTAGGTCCTGAGGGATTAAGACTAGATGAACAGTAGGTCCTGAGGGATTAAGACTAGATGAACAGTAGGTCCTGAGGGATTAAGACTAGATGAACAGTAGGTCCTGAGGGATTAAGACTAGATGAACAGTAGGTCTTGAGGGATTAAGACTAGATGAACAGTAGGTCTTGAGGGATTAAGACTAGATGAACAGTAGGTCTTGAGGGATTAAGACTAGATGAACAGTAGGTCTTGAGGGATTAAGACTAGATGAACAGTAGGTCTTGAGGGATTAAGACTAGATGAACAGTAGGTCCTGAGGGATTAAGACTAGATGAACAGTAGGTCCTGAGGGATTAAGACTAGATGAACAGTAGGTCTTGAGGGATTAAGACTAGATGAACAGTAGGTCTTGAGGGATTAAGACTAGATGAACAGTAGGTCTTGAGGGATTAAGACTAGATGAACAGTAGGTCTTGAGGGATTAAGACTAGATGAACAGTAGGTCCTGAGGGATTAAGACTAGATGAACAGTAGGTCTTGAGGGATTAAGACTAGATGAACAGTAGGTCTTGAGGGATTAAGACTAGATGAACAGTAGGTCTTGAGGGATTAAGACTAGATGAACAGTAGGTCTTGAGGGATTAAGACTAGATGAACAGTAGGTCCTGAGGGATTAAGACTAGATGAACAGTAGGTCTTGAGGGATTAAGACTAGATGAACAGTAGGTCTTGAGGGATTAAGACTAGATGAACAGTAGGTCTTGAGGGATTAAGACTAGATGAACAGTAGGTCCTGAGGGATTAAGACTAGATGAACAGTAGGTCCTGAGGGATTAAGACTAGATGAACAGTAGGTCTTGAGGGATTAAGACTAGATGAACAGTAGGTCTTGAGGGATTAAGACTAGATGAACAGTAGGTCCTGAGGGATTAAGACTAGATGAACAGTAGGTCTTGAGGGATTAAGACTAGATGAACAGTAGGTCTTGAGGGATTAAGACTAGATGAACAGTAGGTCTTGAGGGATTAAGACTAGATGAACAGTAGGTCCTGAGGGATTAAGACTAGATGAACAGTAGGTCTTGAGGGATTAAGACTAGATGAACAGTAGGTCTTGAGGGATTAAGACTAGATGAACAGTAGGTCTTGAGGGATTAAGACTAGATGAACAGTAGGTCTTGAGGGATTAAGACTAGATGAACAGTAGGTCTTGAGGGATTAAGACTAGATGAACAGTAGGTCTTGAGGGATTAAGACTAGATGAACAGTAGGTCCTGAGGGATTAAGACTAGATGAACAGTAGGTCTTGAGGGATTAAGACTAGATGAACAGTAGGTCTTGAGGGATTAAGACTAGATGAACAGTAGGTCTTGAGGGATTAAGACTAGATGAACAGTAGGTCCTGAGGGATTAAGACTAGATGAACAGTAGGTCTTGAGGGATTAAGACTTGGGAGTTAAGAGACATTGTTAGAGCAGCATAATTATCGAGTAATGATGAGAAACATAGATAAAATAGCACATGTATAGGAAGGCACCAGCGAGGAACCAAGTAATGAGAAAGGTGTTCACGTGTGCTAATGAGTCATGAGTATTGTCAGGTAGAATGTGTGTGTGTGTGTGTGTGTGTGTGTGAACCTTGTCTGTGAGTTGGAAGCTAAGAAGTGGAACAGATAATTGGTTATTGTTAAAGCTAAAGGAATTAATATCGGTAGGTTAGGTTAGGTTAAGGAGGAAAGATTGTCTCTTTGAGTTGATAGGAGGTAAATAATTAATTACCTGAGTGATAAGTGAACAGGTGAGTTGGCTGTGTGCAATACTGAATAATAACTACACCTGTATCCATTACTGTAATTTTGTAATGATTAAAATAAACCAGATATATATAATTATTTTACTACTGTATGATGTTGTTTATGATAGCGGCTGTTATCTTTGTTATACAACGTCGAGATAACTGTCAAATGCATTCTTAAAATCTCTACTTACGAGAAAAATTCAGCCCACGATTCATTCAAAGTTGAGTTACATGATATAATTAATTCCCTCTTTTATTCCCCGCTCCAATTCCTAATTTCTATAAATCCTCAGGAAAAAAAAAGTTAATATTTCCCTGAGTGTTATTTACCCCGGGATTGAGGTGGATAGTTCCGGGTCATGAAAACTGTTTATTTACCCCGGGATTGAGGTGGATAGTTCCGGGTCATGAAAACTGTTAATTAAACTTAATCCACAAATAATTGGATGTGTAATGATCCGTGGGCCAGGATTAATGTCATTACTGCTCACTATAATGGTGCTCATATAACGCCACCACCAGGAGGTTATATTTATACAATATAAAACCCGTTCATCACTCACCTCACCTTACCTTACCTTGCCTTACCTTACCTTACCTTACCTTATACTTCTTTACCTTACCTTACCTTACCTTACCTTATACTTCTTTACCTTACCTTACGCTACCTTACCTTGCCTTACCTTACCTTACCTTATACTTCTTTATCTTACCTTACCTTACACTACCTTACCTTACCTTACCTTACACTACCTTGCCTTACCTTGCCTTACCTTACCTTACACTACCTTACCTTGCCTTACCTTACCTTACCTTACCTTGCCTTACCTTACCTTATACTTCTTTACCTTAACTTACCTTACCTTACCTTACACTACCTTACACTACCTTACCTTACCTTGCCTTACCTTACCTTACCATATACTTCTTTACCTTACCTTACCTTACCTTACACTACCTTACCTTACACTACCTTACACTACCTTACCTTACCTTACCTTACACTACCTTACCTTACCACACAACACAACACTATTTGAGTCACTACCTGTAGAGAAGTAGGTCTGACTATTTCTTACTGACCCTTATCGCCCCACAGTGAGACTCAGACGAAACAGGTCATAATCTGAGGTTCCTGGCCATTGACAACTTTAATATATAACTGTGGATGTATGTAAATATGTATGTATGTATGTATGTATGTATGTATGCGGCAGTACGTAGGATTTATTTAATTACTATTACAACTGGTGCTTCTGTGACATAAAACACTATGTATCAACCAAACAAATAATTAATTTAAGTCAACATAATGATCACCGCGTTAATGTACATATTTACTAGTGTTAAAATATTGAGCTAAAATTAAACTGAATGTCATGTTAATAGGACTCCCCCCCCCCCCCATACCATAGACTAATGAGGTGTTTCTTTACAGGTGAGTGTGTGTACAGCAGCACACCTGGGAGGTGAGTTTTACGTATCTGCCGGGGCTCCGGGTGACAGTGTAAGGTTGGATTTTGTAAGGTAAGGTAAGGTAAGGTAAGGTAAGGTACGGTAGGCGAGATACTTAACACAAATCTAGGCAGTGTGGCGTAGTGAGTGTTATGGGTAAAGTGTTATGAACGGTACGTAATTTGTATAACACTTTCGACTGCATGAGCCCTTGAGTACGATGGTATACTTAAGGGGTTGTCATCGTACTCGGGGTTTAATCATTATACTTCAGTTTGTTATCGTACTCAGTCGGTTAAATCATCGCACTTGTGGAATTGTCATCGTACTTAAGAGGTTAAGGCATCGTACTTAAGAGGTTAAGGCATCGTACTCGAGAGGTTGTTATCGTATTCAAAGGGTTAAATCATTACGGTATCGTGGCTGAGTGGTCTAAGGCGCTGATTTAAGGCCCCAGTCACCCTGGAGGCATGGGTTCGAAACCCACCCTTTTCAGGTATTTTTTACACATAAACGACATAGATATCGGCGTAGACAGCAACATAAGTAAATTTGCTGATGACACTAAAATAGGGCGTGTGATGAAATCTGACGAGGACTCCGCAAAACTACAGGAAGTTCTAAACATTTTTCGAATGGTCTGAAAAATGGCAGATGAAATTTAATGTGAACAAATGTAAAGTACTTAGTCTAGGAGATGTAAACAGAGAAACCAGATACCAGATGAACAACGATGTTGTAGAGAAAGATTTAGGAGTAATGATGAGTTGGAATCTTAAGCCAAGTCAACAATGTGTATTTGCTCGTAACAAGGCTAACACAGTACTTGGGTTCATACAAAGGAGTGTTAGTTACAAGACTAGCGAGGTCATCCTAACACTATATCTTGTGCTTGTGAGACCTCACTTGGATTACGCAGTTCAGTTCTGGTCACCGTACTGCAGAATGGATATAGAATGACAAGACTGATCCCGGGCATTAGGAACCTTGAGTACAGAGACAGGTTAAAGCATCTTAATTTGCACTCCCTCGAGAGACGTAGAGTGAGGGGAGATATGATCGAGGTGTATAAATGGAAGTCAGCGCTAAACAAAGGTGATATAACAAAGGTACTCAAACTATCCAACCAGGAGCGAACTCGTAACAATGATTTTAAATTAGACAAATTCAGATTTAGGCGCGAGATAGGTAAACACTGGTTTGGAAATAGAGTAGTGGACGAGTGGAACAAGTTACCAAACATCATCATTAACTCTAATACGCTGGACAGCTTCAAACACTGTAGGTTGGGTGGATATATGAGTGATAGGGGTTGGGTGTAAACGGGACTGCCCAGTATGGACCCGCTGCAGTGTCCTCCATCCTCATGTTCTTATGGTCTTTTTTTATTGGGCACCCCCCCCTCCCTGTGTCTCCCGTATCCCTACTATATACAGTCCAGTAAGTGATCCAGTCTGGTCTACTCTAGTATATTTATATCTACTGTATAACAACACTCATAAGGTAAGGTAAGGTAAGGTAAGGTGGCTTCTATAAGATCCTGTTCAACAAATTACAATAAGCACACCGAGGAACATTGAAACTGACACCAAACGTAATATGAGAGAGAGAGAGAGAGAGAGAGAGAGAGAGAGAGAGAGAGAGACGTCTCTACAATATTGAGCGTAGTGAAGTAAAGTCTTTCCCTCCCGCCCTGTCGCCGCCCATCAACACTTACACCTTCACTTCCCGTCTCTTTGTCACTTATCTCCGCCACCTGACACCCCCTCCCTTCCCTCACGGTCCCTCTTCTCTGCTCCCCTACCACCCCCTACCATTTTCTCCCTACCACCCCCTTCCTTCTCTCCTCCCCTACCACCTCTCCTCCTCCACCATCCCCCCTCCCCCTCTCTTCCCGCCTCCCCTACCACCTCTCCTCCTCCACCATCCCCCCTCCTCCACCACCCCCCCTCCCCCTCTCTTCCCTCCTCCCCTACCACCTCCGCCTGACAATTAAATTTAAACGTGCTGACACTTGAGTTTACTCTTGCTGACACTTGTGTACACCTTTACGTAACTGCTGATATTGAGGTTCACTCTTATTCAGATACAAAACAAAACTCACGCTGACACCTGAATGCAGAGGTTATGCTGACACTTCAATCTATATTTAATTGGGTACAAAAATCGCGGCTGACGGCTGTGTCCACAAATTCTCTGTTGAATTAATAATGCACCGATAAACAACTTTAGGTTTAATTCACACCAGAGACCCGACAAGGCTGAGCTCTCGTATGGTCAGATAAAGCTGTGTCCCACGTGCGAGCGGTCTGAGACACCGAGCGACCACACTATTAAACACGCTACCTTGGTGTAGCGGACACACATACGTGAAGCAGGCACTAGACGCGCGACCAGGAAGCAGGCACTAGACGCGCGACCAGGAAGCAGGCACTAGACGCGCGACCAGGAAGCAGGCACTAGACGCGCGACCAGGAAGCAGCGATCAAATATTTTGATATTAATCACATCCTCAGTCGCACGAGTCCTCACACTCTACGCCAAAACTAAAGGTTATACATTAATTTTCCACTGTTAACAGCTTCTCTCACATTCTTTCCAGAAGAATGTGAAGCATTGTTTATTCTTGAGGGCGCTGTGTTATTCTCAACTGTGCGCTCTTGAGTTGCATATGACTTTACGTCCAGACCGTCTGTGTCAGTAATGATGTTAGGGAAGAGAGTAGCACATTTACGATGTCAACAGCAGTATCTACCTTTATTTCAATAACTTCATTTAAAATTCTGCATTTACGTGTACAAATTCCCAAAGCAGACTCTACAACACGCCTGACACGTGATCAGTCTGTAATTATTATTTTTTCTTTGTTCAGAAAATTCCCAGGATAGTGTTCCAACCAATAAACACAGAGTGGGTAGACCTGGTCCCCAATCACAATATATTCTGGTGTACTCGTAAACCTTCTTTGGATCTTGACGAGGTTCCTTGTAAAGATGGTCAAATTCGCTTACTCCCATCCTCCTCTGATATATGGGATGGTTTTTCCTGGGCACCTCTGCGGGTACAACACGATGAAAAGGAATATTTTCTAAAAGTGTCAGCAAACATCTGCGCTGCGTAGACGGCATGTTTACGCCGGGAAGATGCTGGCAGGTGGGACACAGGTCGCTCTCGAAAGTAGGTCGCGCGTCTATGCCCTGGTCGCTCGATGCCGCAGGAAGCTCGCACATGGGACATAGCCTAATATGTGTTGGTGTTAAGGTGTACTACTGTTGCAGGTGTGTTGCCGAGGTGGTAATAGTGTAGTGGGGAGTTGAAACATACTGGCGGTGAGAGAGAGAGACGTGATGAGGGAGTAGTTCACACACACACACACACACAGTAGCTTTACTTCAGGCCGAAAATTTACTCTTGTGAGGAAGAGAAAGTTTCACGGAAAGCCATCAGTGGCCAGACCGACTTCCTATCCTCACTGATTCCTTTCTAAAAAGCTTGGCAACTCAGCTGTTCACCGCCTCTCAAGTGAAGAAGTGGAGAGGGAGAGAGAGGGGGAACGAGGATGGAGTGTGTTGGTGAGAGGGAGAGCGAGGAGGCACTGTGCAAGTGAGAAGGAGAGCGAGGAGGCACTGTGCAAGTGAGAGGGAGAGCGAGGAAGGAGTATGCAGCTGAGATATGTATAATGTGAGATGTGTAAGCAGATGAGGTGTGTGTGTGTGTGTGTAGGTTAGAAGGCTGTGCATATGACAAGGTGCAACACATACTGGGTGAATCCTCTCCAGCATTACTCAACAGGTGTCTCGGGGTCATCACAACACTCACTCAACCATTATAGTGTGTAATAATGTTTGGCCTTTACCTGGTGTACTGGAGGTGACATCTTGGCCTTTTTGGGGGCTAGAAATGTTTATGTGGTCTTCTTCTTAACCCAACTGCTGCTATGGGGGAGAAGGAGGAGGAGAAGAAAGATGAGAAGGAGTTAAAGGAGGAGGAGGGGGAGAGAGAAGAAGGAAGCATGGGATAGAAGGTTGGGTGGAGGAAGAATGATTGAGATGAGGGAGAATGAACAAGACAGGGAGCAGATGCCAGGGTAGAGAGGGAGCGATAACTGGTCACTGATTTATACTGACGCCCATTGATCATGCCTGAGGGTCATACTGCCTCTCTCCCTCCCTCCTTCTCTACCTTCCTCCCCCACTCTCCTACCCCCTCCCTCCCTCCCTCCCCGTCCTAACCCCCTCCCCCACTTCTTGGCTCCTGAGGGTTTGGTCTGGTGCTTCACGGCATAGGTGTTGCCAGCGGTGGTCCAACAGTATGGTCCTCAGTGGTCCTGTTGTGTGGTCCAACAGTATGATCCTCAGTGGTCTATTGTATGGTCCTACTGTTTGGTCCTTAGTGGTCCTGTTGTATGGTCCTTAGTGGTCCTTTTGTATGGTCCTTAGTGGTCCTCCTGTATGGTCCTTAGTGGTCCTGCTGTATGGTCCTTAGTGGTCCTCCTGTATGGTCCTTAGTGGTCCTGCTGTATGGTCCTTAGTGGTCCTTAGTGGTCCTCCTGTACGGTCCTGCTGTATGGTCCTTAGTGGTCCTGTTGTATGGTCCTTAGTGGTCCTTTTGTATGGTCCTTAGTGGTCCTCCTGTATGGTCCTTAGTGGTCCTGCTGTATGGTCCTACAGTTTGGTCCTTAGAGGTCCTGTTGCATGGTCCTTAGTGGTCCTTTTGTATGGTCCTTAGTGGTCCTCCTGTATGGTCCTTAGTGGTCCTGCTGTATGGTCCTTAGTGGTCCTGCTGTATGGTCCTTAGTGGTCCTCCTGTATGGTCCTTAGTGGTCCTGCTGTATGGTCCTTAGTGATCCTGTTGTATGGTCCTTAGTGGTCCTTTTGTATGGTCCTTAGTGGTCCTCCTGTATGGTCCTTAGTGGTCCTGCTGTATGGTCCTTAGTGGTCCTGTTGTATGGTCCTTAGTGGTCCTCCTGTATGGTCCTTAGTGGTCCTGCTGTATGGTCCTTAGTGGTCCTGCTGTATGGACCTTAGTGGTCCTGTTGTATGGTCCTTAGTGGTCCTCCTGTATGGTCCTGCTGTATGGTCCTTAGTGGTCCTGCTGTATGGACCTTAGTGGTCCTGTTGTATGGTCCTTAGTGGTCCTGTTGTATGGTCCTTAGTGGTCCTACTGTATGGTCCTGTTGTATGGTCCTTAGTGGTCCTCCTGTATGGTCCTTAGTGGTCCTGCTGTATGGTCCTTAGTGGTCCTGCTGTATGGTCCTTAGAGGCCCTGTTGTATGGTCCTTAGTGGTCCTTTTGTATGGTCCTTAGTGGTCCTGTTGTATGGTCCTTAGTGGTCCTCCTGTATGGTCCTTAGTGGTCCTCCTGTATGGTCCTTAGTGGTCCTGCTGTATGGTCCTTAGTGGTCCTGCTGTATGGTCCTTAGTGGTCCTGTTGTATGGTCCTTAGTGGTCCTGTTGTATGGTCCTTAGTGGTCCTCCTGTATGGTCCTTAGTGGTCCTGCTGTATGGTCCTTAGAGGCCCTGTTGTATGGTCCTTAGTGGTCCTTTTGTATGGTCCTTAGTGGTCCTGTTGTATGGTCCTTAGTGGTCCTCCTGTATGGTCCTTAGTGGTCCTCCTGTATGGTCCTTAGTGGTCCTGCTGTATGGTCCTTAGTGGTCCTGCTGTATGGTCCTTAGTGGTCCTGTTGTATGGTCCTTAGTGGTCCTCCTGTATGGTCCTTAGTGGTCCTGTTGTATGGTCCTTAGTGGTCCTGCTGTATGGTCCTTAGTGGTCCTGTTGTATGGTCCTTAGTGGTCCTGTTGTATGGTCCTTAGTGGTCCTCCTGTATGGTCCTTAGTGGTCCTGCTGTATGGTCCTTAGTGGTCCTGCTGTATCGTCTTTAGTGTCCTGTTGTATGATCCTTAGTGGTCCTGTTGTATGGTCCTTAGTGGTCCTGGGTCTTGTGGTCCCTTAGTAGTACTGGTCTATGGTCCTTAATGGTCCTTAGAGATCTACCCCAGATGGTCTTTTGTAAAGGGCCAATGGGCGACCCTCAATTGGCTATTCATTGAGGCAAGACCCGTCTAGTGCAATGAACGGTGTGGGTAGTGAACGGCGTGGGTAGTGAACGGCGTGGGTAGTGACCGGCGTGGGTAGTGACCGGCGTGGGTAGAGAACGGAGTGGGTAGTGACCGGCGTGGGTAGTGAACGCTGTGGGTAGTGAACGCTGTGGGTAGTGAACGCTGTGGGTAGTGAACGGCGTGGGTAGTGAAGAGTGTGGGTAGTGAACGGTGTGGGTAGTGAACGGTGTGGGTAGTGAACGGTGTGGGTAGTGAACGGCGTGGGTAGTGAACGGTGTGGGTTGTGAACGGTGTGGGTAGTGAACGGTGTGGATAGTGAAGAGTGTGGGTAGTGAACGGTGTGGGTAGTGACCGGCGTGGGTAGTGACCGGCGTGGGTAGTGAACGGCGTGGGTAGTGAACGGTGTGGGTAGTGAACGGCGTGGGTAGTGAACGGCGTGGGTAGTGACCGGCGTGGGTAGTGAACGGCGTGGGTAGTGAACGGCGTGGGTAGTGAACGGCGTGGGTAGTGAGCGGCGTGGGTAGTGAACGGTGTGGGTATTGAACGGCGTGGGTAGTGAACGGCGTGGGTAGTGAACGGCGTGGGTAGTGAACGGCGTGGGTTGTGAACGGATAGATAGGGAGCAAAAGACACACACACACACACACACACACACACCCACCCACACCCACCCCCACCCACCCACACCCATACACACACCCACACACACACACCCACACACACACCCACACACACACCCACACACACACACACACACACACACACACACACACACACACACACACCCACACACACACACACCCACACCCACCCACACCCACACACCCATCCACACACACACACACCCACACACACCCACACACACACGTTAAATGGGCCCCAGACATAAGTCATCCAGTCCTTATACACCTCTTAAAATAATCAGAGGGGGCAAGATTACAACCCAAAGAGGACTGGTAAGGCTAGCGCCCCTTTAACTAGTCCCCTTGCAACCAGCTTACTCCCCCTCCCCTCCCCAACAAGCCCCCCCACCCCCCAACAAGCCCCGCCCCCCCAACAAGCCCCCCCCCCCCCATCCCGCGCCCCTTGGACCGTTCTTGGTATTGTGTTAAAATTTCACCCCGTCAATAATTGTCTCTCTCTCCAGGACGAAAATCCATCTCTTACTGTGTTCTGAGTCTCTTGTTGAGTCTTTATCTTCCTCTGAGTCTCTTGTTGAGTCTTTATCTTCCACTGAGTCTCTTGTTGAGTCTTTATCTTCCTCTGCTGGTCATATTAATTCCAAGAAATGATCCCGAATTAAGGTTAGGTTAGGTTAGGTTAGGGTCTGTATTAATTTTTCTAACATATCTCCCTCCCTCCCTCCCTCCCCTCTCACTCTCACCCTCCTCCCCTCTCCCTCTCCCTCTCACCCTCCTTCCCTCTCCCTCTCACCCTCCTCCCCTCTCACTCTCACCCTCCTCCCCTCTTCCTCTCACCCTCCTCCCCTCTCACTCTCACCCTCCTTCCCTCTCCCTCTCACCCTCCTTCCCTCTCCCTCTCACCCTCCCTCCCTCTCCCTCTCACCCTCCTTCCCTCTCCCTCTCACCCTCCTTCCCTCTCACTCTCACCCTCCTTTCCTCTCCCCCTCCCTCCCTCTCACTCTCACCCTCCTCCCCTCTCACTCTCACCCTCCTTCCCTCTTCCTCTCACCCTCCTTCCCTCTCCTTCTCACCCTCTTCCCCTCTCACTCTCACCCTCCTTCCCTCTCCCTCTCACGCTCCTTCCCTCTCCTAACCCTCCTTCTGTCTCCCTCTCACCCTCCTTCCCTCTCCCTCTCACCCTCCTTCCCTCTCACTCTCACCCTCCTTTCCTCTCCCTCTCACCCTCCTTCCCTCTCCCTCTCACCCTCCTTCCCTCTCCCTCTCACCCTCCTCCCCTCTCCCTCTCACCCTGCTTCCCTCTCCCTCTCGCCCTCCTTCCCTCTCCCTCTCGCCCTCCTTCCCTCTCACTCTCACCCTCCTTTCCTCTCCCTCTCACCCTCCTTCCCTCTCCCTCTCACCCTCCTTCCCTCTCCCTCTCACCCTCCTCCCCTCTCCCTCTCACCCTGCTTCCCTCTCCCTCTCGCCCTCCTTCCCTCTCCCTCTCACCCTCCTTCCCTCTCACTCTCACCCTCCTTCCCTCTCCCTCTCACCCTCCTTCCCTCTCCCCCTCTCCCCCTTCCCTCTCCCCCTCTACCCCCTTCCCTCTCCCTCACCCTCCTTCCCTCTCCCTCTCACCCTCCTTCCCTCTCCCTCTCACCCTCCTTCCCTTTCCCCCTCTCCCCCCTTCCCTCTCACTCTCACCCTCCTCCCCTCTCCCTCTCACCCTGCTTCCCTCTCCCTCTCGCCCTCCTTCCCTCTCCCTCTCGCCCTCCTTCCCTCTCCCTCTCACCCTCCTTCCCTCTCACTCTCACCCTCCTTCCCTCTCCCTCTCACCCTCCTTCCCTCTCCCCCTCTCCCCCTTCCCTCTCCCCCTCTACCCCCTTCCCTCTCCCTCACCCTCCTTCCCTCTCCCTCTCACCCTCCTTCCCTCGCCCTCTCACCCTCCTTCCCTCTCCCTCTCACCCTCCTTCCCTCTCACCCTCCTTCCCCCCCCTCTCACCCTCCTTCCCTCTCACCCTCCTTCCCCCCCCTCCCCCCCTGTCCTCTTCTCAATTACTTTTCCCATCAATTCTACTACTGCACCACTAACTCCTCTACTACTGCACCACTAACTCCTCTACTACTGCACCACTAACTCCTCTACTACTGCACCACTAACTCCTCTACTGCTGCACCACTAACTCCTCTACTACTGCACCACTAACTCCTCTACTACTGCACCACTAACTCCTCTACTGCTGCACCACTAACTCCTCTACTACTGCACCACTAACTCCTCTACTACTGCACCACTAACACCTCTACTACTGCACCACTAACTCCTCTACTACTGCACCACTAACTCCTCTACTACTGCACCACTAACTCCTCTACTACTGCACCACTAACTCCTCTGTTGCCCCCACCAAATAGTTACACTAGGTATAATACTTGTGTCTCTTTATCCAACACATTACACTGAATCTATTATACTTGGTGGGGGGGGGGGGGAGGGATATTAAGACTTATTAGTCCCTTAATTCTCGGAGGAATTAAGGGACTCGTGTCTTTTAAGCCCAGGGGAATTTTTTTTTGTCTCGTTTGTTTATTTTTGTGAGTAATAATAAGAGAGTTGGTTGTTGCCTCTTTAAGTTTTAACGTTTTGTATGTCATTATTTTTTTATATGTGATTACGTTACGTTAGACAGGTAGATGGCTTCGTTATCTTGACAAGGAGTCGAAGGTTCGGAGGGTCAGTAGCGGCCTTCACACCTGACCATCTTGAGGAGGTAAGGTGTTTGTGGGGGACGTAGACAGGGAAGGTGAGCAGGGTGACAAGGAAGGGGTGGTAAGGGGAAGGAGGAAGGGGTGGTGGGAGAGGTAGTGGTCCGTGGTCCGTGCCAAAGAGAGAAGGTCTTTCTCCGTGGCCACTCAAGCGTCCGTGTGAAACCGTGTCAGCCGTCTGTGAACTTTCTTTACCGAGACATGACCTTTCAGCTGCTGGAGTAACCTGACCTAACCTGACCTGATCTAACCTAACCTAACCTAACCTAGCCTAGCCTAGCCTAGCCTAGCCTAGCCTAGCCTAACCTGGGGAAGAGTGGGAGGTAGGCGAGGCGAGGCGTGTCTTATGTAATGTTATCGAATTTTTAAGTACTTTTACACACACGCACACACACACACACACGCACACACACACACACACACACACACACACGCACACACACACACACACACACACACACACACAAATATCCATCGTCTACACAATTTTTCTCGGGTATATATTGGAACATTTGGATACACCTTTTCTGTTTACAGTCATGAAGTGTATTCCGCCTCAGTGACACAACACAGAGCACAGTTTGCCCCCGGCTACCGTCTGTCTGTCTTACCTGTGAGGTGCCGGATGAATGAGTTTTCCTCGACCGGCTGGAGATCGGGTGATACTGACACTCAAACTCTAATTAAACCGGTAAAATTAGACTTGGCTAGTTTGTTTACTTGAGTGACCATATGATTCTATGTTGGTGATAGTCTTAACACTGAGTCGTGGTGGGTAAAGTTGTCGTCCACAAAGAGTTAAATCATCCTCAAAAGGTTAAATTATTGTCATCAAAGGGTTAAACCATCATCATCATCTTCATCAAAGGGTTAAACCATCATCCTCGAAAGGTTAAATGGGGTTATAGTATCTACAACAGTGACATAAGAACATAAGAAAATGAGGAGTCTGCAATAGGCCGGTTGGCCTGTGCATGGCAGCTCCTGTCGAGAGTTACTACCACTCTCTATCATCCATGAATCTATCTAGCCTCCTTTTGAAACCTTCCAGCGTTCCAGCACTTACTACAAAGTTGCTAAGCTTGTTCCACTCGTCCACCACCCTATTTGTGAACCAGTTCCCTCCTGTCTCCCTCCTAAACCTAAACTTATCCAACTTAAATCCGTTGCTACGAGTCCTATACTGCTCGGATATTATAGGAAATTTATCTATATCTCCTTTATTGATTCCTTTCACCCACTTAAATACTTCTATCATATCTCCCCGCACTTTTCGTCTTTCAAGGCAATGCAAGTTCAGTTTTTTTAACCTATCTTGATAGGGAAGGTTTCTAAGTCCCGAAATCATTTTTGTCATTCTTCGCTGCACCGACTCCAGTGAATTGATATTCATTCTATAATAAGGGCAAGAGAACTGAACAGCATAATCGAGGTGCGTCCTGACTAGCGCAAGATATAGTTGCAATATGACCTCTGCACTCTTATTACTTACAATTCTATATATAAAACCTTATTTCGAACATTAGCGCACTGTTTTCTAGGCCGTAGGTCCGGGCTTACAAGTACCCCTATGTCTTTTTCACAAGTCGACTTCTCTAGGTTGATGTTGTTAAGGCTGTATGCAGTGACAGTATTTGTTCTTCCAATATTAAGTACGCTGCACTTGCTGGAGTTGAATTTCACTTGCCATTTTCTGACCAATCCTGTAGTTTATTTAAGTCCTCTGTAATGCATTTGCATCCTGCACTGAATTAATCTGCTGCCCTATTTTGGTGTCATCCGCAAACTTGCTTATGTCACTGCTGATCGTTTATGTTGATTATGAACAAGAGTGGGCCCAGTACTGACCCCTGGGGAACCCTACTTGTTACACAGCCCCACTCAGATTTAACACCATCTACGCTGACCCTCTGCGTTCTATCGGTGAGCCATGATTTTATCCAATTTAAGACTTTCCCCTCGATACCAAGAGCCTTAACTTTTCTCAGAAGCCTCTGATGCGGTACTCTGTCAAATGCTTTGCTGAAGTCTAAGTAAATAACATCGTAATTTTCGTCATTATCTACTACCTCGAAGACTTTCCTAAAACACGTCAGCAGATTTGTTAGACAAGATTTTCCCTTTGTAAACCCATGTTGAGAGTCGTAGATAAATTTGTCTTTCTCTAAATGCTATCGGATGCTATTTGCTATAATTGATTCAAGAAATTTCCCCACTACTGACGTCAAACTAATCGGCCGGTAATTTGACGCTGATGCTCTGTCTCCCTTTTTGAATATGGGTACTACATTTGCCTGTTTCCACAAGAATGGCACAACTCCCGTGTCTAATGATTTTGTAAATAAATTTACGAGGGGTCCGCTAATCTGTTCCTTACACTTTTTCAAACCTCCAGGGAAAATTTCATCCGGCCTGGGGATTTCTTCTCTTTTTATTTATTTACCTTCTTAAGAACATCCTCTTTTCTGATAGTGATATTGTTTAATTTCTCTTTTTCATTTCCCCTAAATATCAGTTCCACCTCTGGCATTTCCTCGTGAATTTCTTCTGTGAAAACTGATAAGAAGTAGCTGTTTAATGCTTTGCTTATTTTCTCACTATCATAGATCACTTCCCCACTCCCTGACTTTAAAGGTCTCACTTTGTCCTTGACATGAAACATGGATAGACCTAGACTCACGTGAGTTACCTGTCGAATACCAAATTGCAAGTTACAAATTATTCCATACCGATAGGCAGACCAGGAAAGGAGGCGGAGTAGCAATCTATGTTAGGGATAATCTGAAGTGTGAAATAAATAAGGAAATAAATACTGAGCGGAATACAGAAACAATTTGGATAGAACTAAGCGACGATGGGGAAAAATTAATCACAGGAGTAATATATAGACCTACCAATCTTGATAGTCAATGAGCGACTTATCTGGGATGAAATGAGCAGGGCTTCCATACACAACAAAGTCTGTATAGTAGGCGACTTTAACCTTGGCCAAATAGATTGGATTGACCTTATGGGTAACTCAGAATCAGAGGATTTTCTTGAAACGATCCAGGACTGTTTCCTAAGTCAATATATAACCGAATCCATCCGGGGTAATAATATACTCGATTTAGTTCTGTCGAACAGAGAAAACCTCATTAGCAATGTCGAGGTAGGGAACGAACTTGCAAACAGCGGTCACAAAGAAATTAGATTCCAGCTAGATTTTCAGGGCAGCCGCAAGGAAAATTCCACAAAAGTCCCCGATTTCAGAAATGCAAACCTTGATAGTGTGAAGAGGCAGTTTAGAGAAGGGGCATCACGCTTGGGGGTGAACTACTTGGACGTGACGGTAGAAACCGACCTGATAACGAGATCTGAGGTTGCTGAGTTCCACGACAATTTAAATAATGAGTTACTTAATGCACAAAGGCAGAACATACCATACAAAAACTCAGATCTAACAACAATGACTCTAAATGGATAAATAATTATTTAAAGAACATTATTGGTCAAAGGAAGGCTATAGGTAGGAGGATAAATTGTGGCGAAATTTTCCTCCGGGATTATTATAAGGTATTGGCCAGTAGGGTTAAAACCGAGATAAGGAAAGCAAAGAGGAATAATGAGCTGAGGATAGCAAAGGAAGCGAAGACAAACCCCAAGGGATTCTATCAACTGTATCAAACTAAAACATGAGAAAAGATTGGACCAATACAGTCAGATACCGGCGAGCTAACTGATAACGACGGAGACATGAGCAATAATCTGAATAAATATGTTTCAACAGTTTTCACCACCGAAAATTTAAACATGATACCCGAGGCACCGACTCTATTCAGATATAGTGAAGAAAACAAATTAAGCGAGATAGTAGTGACTAGTAACGATGTTAGCAAGCAAATAGACAAACTAAAGCCTAATAAGTCACCTGGTCCGAATGAGATATTTGCCAGATTATTAAAGGAATGTAAGTAAGAGATTAGTATGCCCTTAGCAAAGTTGTTTAACATGTCCTTAAAAACAGGTGTAGTACCAGAATTCTGGAGGATAGCGAATGTAATACCGATTTTCAAGAAGGGGGATAGATCACTATCCTCTAACTACCGTCCAATCAGTCGAACATCAATGGCAGGCAAATAACTGGAAGCATCGTTTCAAACTCTATTCGAAACCACCTGGAGAAGCACAAACTGATCAATGATTCCCAGCATGGCTTCACAAGTGGGCGTTCATGTCTAACTAATATATTGACATTCTTTTCATCAGTTTTCGAATCGGTGGACGAGGGGCACAATTATGATGTGGTATACAGTATCTCGACTTTAGCAAAGCCTTCGACAGAGACCCCCACAAAAGACTAATAAGAAAGGCAGAAGCACATGGCATTAAAGGTAATATTCTAAAATGGATTAGGGCGTGGTTGCAGGACAGGAAACAGCGAGTGAGCATTAACGGCACTAAATCCCATTGAAGCGACATCACTAGTGGAGTTCCCCATGGCTCAGTACTTGGACCATTATTATTTATTATATACATAAACGACATAGATATCGGCATAGACAGCAACATAAGTAAATTTGCTGATGACACTAAGATTGGACGTGTTATTAAATCTGACGAGGACTCTGCAAAACTACAGGAAGATCCAAAAAATTTTTTTGAATGGTATGAAAAATGGCGATGAAATTCAATGTGGACAAATGTAAAGTACTCAGTATAGGAGATGTAAACAGGGAAACCAGTTACCAGATGAACAACGATGCCATTGAGAAATCCGACTGAGAGAGATTTAGGAGTAATGATAAGTAGGAATCTTAAGCCAAGTAAACAATGTATTTTTGCTCGTAACAAGGCTAATAAAGTACTTGGGTTCATACAAAGGAGTGTTAGTTACAAGACTAGCGAGGTCATCTTAAGATTATATCTTGCGCTTCTGAGACCTCACCTGGATTACCCAGTTCAGTTTTGGTCACCGTATTACTGAATGGATATAGAATCCTTGGAAAGAATCCAGAGGAGAATGACGAAACTAATCCCGGGCATTAAGAACCTTGAGTACTGAGACAGGCTAAACCATCTTAATTTGCACTCCCTCGAGAGACATAGAGTGAGGGGCGACATGATAGAGGTGTATAAATGGAAGTCAGGGGAAAATTAGATTTAGGCGCGAAATAGGTAAACACTGGTTTGGAAACATAGTGGATGACTGGAACAAGTTGTCGAACATCATCATGAAATCGAATACGCTGGATAGCTTCAAACATCGGATGGATGCTAATATGACTAATAGGGGTTGGGTGTAAATTGGACTGCCCAGTATGGGCCAATAGGCCCGCTGCAGTTTCCTCCATTCTTATGTTCTCTATACAGTACGTGGAAAATCCCTTGGGATTCGCCTTGGATTCTCTTGCTACCCTGATTTCATTGTTCCTCTTTGCCTTCCTTACATTTTTCTTAACATTCCTAGATAGTTCATTAAACCTATTTCTGAGCTGCTCCTCCCCTCCCTTTAATTTCTTATAAATTCCTTTCTTTATTCCTTTGTCATGTTTAAGTTTTTTGGTCCACCTTGGCTCATTCTTATTTGACCTAATTTTTATGTATGTTATATTTTGTTCCTGTGCTTTACGTAGTATACTAGTGAATATATCATTGTCATGATCAATTGTTGTGTCGCCGGTGTCCTCACCCGATCCTACTGGGGACTGACCTGACTGTTCTCAGGCGACCTCACGTAGGTACCTTCTTAACCCCTCATAATCCGGCGATGGAAAATCTGGGACTCTGACCATATTGTCATTGTTTTTCGTTTCCCAATTTAGGGTGAACTTGATTTCTCTGTGATCACTGTTCCCTAGTTCTTCCCCTACTGTAATATTGTCACCTCCAGTAGGTTCTGTAATTAGTTGTTTTAAAAATTGTCCTGTACTGCGTCTAGGAAGTCTTCAGATTCATAGTCACCTACAATGTTGTCTCAGTCAATATTTCTGAAGTTGAAATCCCCCTTAACGCACAGGTTGTTGTATTTTGCTGCCCTCCTCATTTTCTGCCATATGGGCTGAGCTGCTTCTTTCCCAAAACTTGGGGGCCTGTAAATCACTCCCACAATTAGTTTTTCTCTTCATTCCGCAATTTCTACTCCTACAGACTCGGTTCCTATTTCACCCTTTATTGAATTATTAATACAACATTTTAATGTATCCTTGACGAAGAGTGCGACCTCTACCCCCTTCTTACCTTCCCTCTCCTTGTGAAAAAGGTTGTACCCTTCTATGTGGTACTCTGATAAAAAGTTTTTGCTTGCCAGATTCATCCAAGTTTCGGTGATTGCTATGATGTCTACATTCTCGGTACATACAACCGCTCTCAGCCAGTCTATTTTATTTCTAACGCTCCTACTGTTTGTATAGTATACATTTAAACCTACCCTTCCCTGGTCCTGTCTTACCCCTTGTCCTGAATACCCAATTTTACTCCCCAGGACCAGCTTGTTTTTTTACTCCCACTTACCCTGACCTCTCTCTACTGGCGACCCCCCCCCCCCCTCCCTTTGGAGTGACAATTTCACGCTCCAGGGATGCAGACAACGTCTTTACCCCCGCGCGAGACAAGTGTACTCCGTCACAACTGTAAAGGTAGTCGTTGCCAAAGAATGGTTGCCAATTATCAGTGAACACCCAACCATTGTTGCACAATGTTTTTCCTGTCGGCAATTTATAGCAATTGCCCTGGACAACCATTCACCGCCAGCTCCTCTTCTAGGCAAGACACCACATACTATCGGGATCCCTTCCCTATCTCTAACCTTCCCCAGCGCCTCCCTATACCTCTTGAATAGTTCCTCACTCCTAACCTTTCCTATGTCGTTACCTCCTACACTAAGACACACTTCTGGCTTGGTACCCTCCCCTGACAAAACCCTATCTATCCTCTCAGCTACACGCCCTATCCCAGCCCCAGGAAAACACACCCTAGTCCTACGTTTCCTATCTCTTGCAGAAAAAGTCCTATCTAAGAACCTCACCTGGCTGTCCCCAACTACCACGACCTTACCACTGGGCAGGGTTTGAACAACTGCCCTTTTCTCTCCTGGCACCACACCGTCCTGCCTCTTCTCTTCCTCGTCCTGCCTCTTCTCTTCCCCACCAGCTTCCTCCAACACTTGGTAGGGGTTACGGCACTCCACACCCTGGTCAACTTTCCTGAGTCTGACCCTAGTCCCCTTGGAGACAACCTCTCTCCACGCCTGCTAGGCCGGGCACCTACATGAAGGAGTTTAGTCCTGAGGGTTTCGTTCTCCTCCTTTAAAACGTCGAAAGCATGTCACTGTTGTAGGCATGTTACTGTTGTAGGCGTGTCACTGCTGTAGGCGTGTCACTGCTGTAGGCGTGTCACTGTTGTAGGCGTGTCACTGTTGTAGGCGTGTCACTGTTGTAGGCATGTCACTGTTGTAGACGTGTCACTGTTGTAGGCGTGTCACTGTTGTAGGCATGTCAATGTTGTAGGCATGTCACTGTTGTAGACGTGTCACTGTTGTAGGCGTGTCACTGTTGTAGGCATGTCACTGTTGTAGGCATGTCACTGTTGTAGACGTGTCACTGTTGTAGGTATGTCACTGTTGTAGGTATGTCACTGTTGTAGGCATGTCACTGTTGTAGGCATGTCACTATTGTAGACGTGTCACTGTTGTAGGCATGTCACTGTTGTAGGCATGTCACTGTTGTAGACGTGTCACTGTTGTAGACGTGTCACTGTTGTAGACGTGTCACTGTTGTAGGCGTGTCACTGTTGTAGGCATGTCACTGTTGTAGGTATGTCACTGTTGTAGGCATGTCACTGTTGTATATTTTTTCATACCATAAACTGTCTCCTCTGCCAGACGTTGTTACTATATCATAATGTTATGACGACAAGGTTGACACTCTTGTGACTCACTATGGAGTTTGGTCTCTAGGTCAAAGTGGATAATGTGCCGTTGTTCCTCTGAGCTTCTTTAATCTTGGCTGGTAGAAGTGTGTGTGTGTGTGTGTGTGTGTGTGTGTGTGTGTGTGTGTGGTTAATAACACGATATGGATTTTGTAAGATTTTAAGTGATTTAGAGGAGAGAGAGAGAGAGAGAGAGAGAGAGAGAGAGAGAGAGAGTGGAGAAGAAACTGAGAGACTTGGTGACGCTGAGAGGACAGGAGGGAGACTTAAGGAGATCAGGGAGACTTTAAAGGAGAGAGACTGAGAGATATCTACGAGAGAGAGAGAGAGAGAGAGAGAGAGAGAGAGAGAGGTGAGGAACTGTAGATGGTGTGTGTTTTAATGGTTGTGACAGAAGGCGTCAATGGTTGCGACAGAAGGCGTCAATGGTTGTGACAGAAGGCCTCAATGGTTGTGACAGAAGGCGTCAATGGTTGTGACAGAAGGCCTCAATGGTTGTGACAGAAGGCCTCAATGGTTGTGACAGTATGCCTCAATGGTTGTGACAGAAGGCGTCAATGGTTGTGACAGAAGGCGTCAATGGTTGTGACAGAAGGCCTCAATGGTTGTGACAGAAGGCGTCAATGGTTGTGACAGAAGGCGTCAATGGTTGTGACAGAAGGCCTCAATGGTTGTGACAGAAGGCCTCAATGGTTGTGACAGAAGGCCTCAATGGTTGTGACAGAAGGCCTCAATGGTTGTGACAGAAGGCGTCAATGGTTGTGACAGAAGGCCTCAATGGTTGTGACAGTATGCCTCAATGGTTGTGACAGAAGGCCTCAATGGTTGTGACAGTATGCCTCAATGGTTGTGACAGAAGGCGTCAATGGTTGTGACAGAAGGCCTCAATGGTTGTGACAGTATGCCTCAATGGTTGTGACAGAAGGCCTCAATGGTTGTGACAGTATGCCTCAATGGTTGTGACAGAAGGCCTCAATGGTTGTGACAGTATGCCTCAATGGTTGTGACAGAAGGCCTCAATGGTTGTGACAGTATGCCTCAATGGTTGTGACAGAAGGTCTCAATGGTTGTAATATGGGTTGTGACAGAAGGCCTCAATGGTTGTAATATGGGTTGTGATGGTCCCGGGAAGGAAGACTGACTATAGCGGAAACAGTGAGTCGGCTGCTGACGTGAGTCGGGGAAGTTGTAGAGCAGAGGTAAGGGAGGGAGGGAGGGAGTGAGGGAGGGCAGGTAGGGAGGGTGGGTATGTGTGGAGGGAGGGAGGGAGGGCAGGTGAGAGGTAGGAAGGCCTCGTTGGTAGTGTGTTACAGTCAATTAGTGTTACCATCACTTTATGTACACTGCTCCTTCAAGTAATGGCTGTATGACCTAACTTGACCTGTTGTTGTCTTATTGGTCGTTTTATTTCCGGTTTTCTTGTATTTTTTCCTTAGTTTTGGTTTTGTTTAAATCTTCAACCATTAATTATCTCCGGGACAGATGACCTTGGCTGTTGCGGCGATAAGAATATATTTAGAATTATTCATTTATTTACCCTTTAACATCTCATTAAACCTAACCTAACCTAACCTAACCTTTACCTAATCAAATTATTGGAAAATCTCTCTCTCTCTCTCTCTCTCTCTCTCTCTCTCTCTCTCTCAGGGTATATCATATTAAGATGGCAGACCCCTCCACCTCCCTCCCTCCCTCTCTCCCTCCTCCTCTCTTTTATTAACAAAATTTAATCTTAAGTTCATTGATTTCTGTAAAAGGCTCCTTAGATAATGTATGTATGTATGTATGTATGTATAAGCCAGCCCACAGTTAACCACAAATTATTTCGTGTGTGCGTCAAGGTTCGAAAGATAAGGGAAGTGTACACAGCTGTTATCAGTTAATGAAAAATACACTTGGTATATTAGCAGAGGTGTGTGTGTGTGTGTGTGTGTACCGGCGTTAACCAGTGTAAGTGCCTAACATACTGGTAGAAGAGGAAGTGTTTAACATACAGGTATTGACCAGAAAGTGTAGACATAGCGGTAAGTGGTGTGAGAAAGGTAGAGAAAGTGTAGACATAGCAGTAAGTGGTGTGAGAAAGGTAGAGAAAGTGTAGACATAGCGGTAAGTGGTGTGAGAAAGGTAGAGAAAGTGTAGACATAGCGGTAAGTGGTGTGAGAAAGGTAGAGAAAGTGTAGACATAGCGGTAAGTGGTGTGAGAAAGGAGAGTTTACATCAGGGAAAGTTTTTAAAGGTACCTGAGTGTTGAAGAAAGTTAATGGGAGTTGAACGGTTCGCTGTTACAGGTTAAAACACTTACTCCTCGGGAGGGGTGTGGCGGGAGGGGTGTGGCGGGGAAGGGTGTGGCGGGGAGGGTGTGTGGCGGGGAGGGGCGGGGAGGGGTGTGTGGCGGGGAGGGGTGTGTGGCGGGGAGGGGGGTGTGGCGGGGAGGGTGTGTGGCGGGGAGGGGTGTGGCGGGGAGGGTGTGTGGCGGGGAGGGGTGTGGCGGGGAGGGTGTGTGGCGGGGAGGGGTGTGTGGCGGGGAGGGGGGTGTGGCGGGGAGGGGGTGTGGCGGGGAGGGGTGTGGCGGGGAGGGTGTGTGGCGGGGAGGGGTGTGGCGGGGAGGGGGTGTGGCGGGGAGGGTGTGTGGCGGGGAGGGGTGTGGCGGGGAGGGGTGTGGCGGGGAGGGAGTGTGGCGGGGAGGGTGTGTGGCGGGGAGGGTGTGTGGAGGGGAGGGTGTGTGGCGGGAGGGGGTTGTGGCGGGGAGGGGTGTGTGGCGGGGAGGGGGTGTGGCGGAGAAGGGTGTGGCGGGGAGGGGGTGTGGCGGGGAGGGGGTGTGGCGGGGATGGGGGTGTGGCGGAGAAGGGTGTGGCGGGGAGGGGGGTGCGGCGGAGAAGGGTGTGGCGGGGAGGGGGGTGTGGCGGGGAGGGGGATGTGGCGGGGAGGGGGGTGTGGCGGAGAAGGGTGTGGCGGGGAGGGGTGTGGCGGGGAGGGGGTGTGGCGGGGATGGGGGTGTGGCGGAGAAGGGTGTGGCGGGGAGGGGGGTGCGGCGGAGAAGGGTGTGGCGGGGAGGGGGGTGTGGCGGGGAGGGGGGTGTGGCGGAGAAGGGTGTGGCGGGTAGGGCGTGTGGCGGGGATGGGGGTGTGGCGGGGAGGGGGTGTGGCGGGGAGGGGGTGTGGCGGAGAAGGGTGGTGTGGCGGGGAGGGGGGTGTGGCGGGGAGGGGGGTGCGGCGGGAAGGGGGGTGCGGCGGAGAAGGGTGTGGCGGGGAGGGGGTGTGGCGGGGATGGGGGTGTGGCGGGGAGGGGGTGTGGCGGAGAAGGGTGTGGCGGGGAGGGGGGTGTGGCGGGGAGGGGGGTGTGGCAGGGAGGGGGGTGTGGCGGGGAGGGGTATGGCGGAGAAGGGTGTGGCTGGGAGGGTTTGGATGGGAGGGAGGTGTGGCGGGGAGGGGTGTAGCGGGGAGGGGGTGTGGCGGAGAAGGGTGTGGCGGGGAGGGGTGTGTGGCTGGGAGGGGGGGGGGATGTGGCGGGAAAGGATGTGGCGGGTGAGGGGTGGGGGTAGTGGAGGACACATCTTCACAATCTAGAGAGTTTTACCGGGAAGGAAATATTCTAAAGTTATGTATTATAACACTAATAATTCATCATCATTATCATCATCATTATAGATACTGTAGGTTATAAGTATACATCAATTCAGTATGTATACAGGAAGTACAGGTATATATAATGAAAAGTTGCTGTTGTCCCTCCAATGCTTCACACACTGTGGATGTCTTTATCACACTGACCGACGGCTCGTCTTACCGTGGTGAATGATCTGCCTTTATTGACGTCTAACACAAACAAATCTAAAGTTAAATACCGTAATGAACGTAGCATGTATTAAGGCTAGTTAGTCCCTGAAGACACGACTGGACGAACAAGTGGCAGCCTCAGGTATAAGGCTCAGGTATAAGTCTCAGGTAATTAGTCTTATGAAAGGATATCCGCTGTTGTGACCTTAACCTCGCAGGAAAAGTGTGTCTGGCGGTGTACTGTACTGTATGTGTTAAGGTTGAGAAAGTTGGTCTGTGATCACGTTAGCTTGAGGCCAGATCACCTTTAAGTTAACCTTGTCATGTTAAACGAGTTATGGCATACAGTAATAAAGCTCTGAGACGTGGGTGTAATTATTATCATTCTTCTCTTCAGTAGTCTTCCTGCCGTGTAGTATCGGAGGAGTAAATGAATGTAATCACTTCAGTCAGTTTATTTTGAAGATCTATTCAGGTTTTGACTAGTTTCTGAAGGTATAGTCCCCTTCACTAGTGCGTTTACAGGGGCTCGTCATATAGCCTAGGTACAGTCTCCTTCATTAGTGCGTTTACAGGGGCTCGTCATATAGCCTTGGTACAGTCCAGTATTAACCCTTCCTTCACCAGTATTAACTCCTCCTTCACCAGTATTAACCCTTCCTTCACCAGTATTAACCCTTCCTTCACCAGTATTAACCCTTCCTTCACCAGTATTAACTCCTCCTTCACCAGTATTAACCCTTCCTTCACCAGTATTAACCCTTCCTTCACCAGTATTAACTCCTCCTTCACCAGTATTAACTCCTCCTTCACCAGTATTAACTCCTCCTTCACCAGTATTAACTACTCCTTCACCAGTATTAACTCCTCCTTCACCAGTATTAACTCCTTCACCAGTATTAACTCCTCCTTCACCAGTATTAACCCTTCCTTCACCAGTATTAACCCTTCCTTCACCAGTATTAACCCTTCCTTCACCAGTATTAACTCCTCCTTCACCAGTATTAACTCCTCCTTCACCAGTATTAACTCCTCCTTCACCAGTATTAACTCCTCCTTCACCAGTATTAACTCCTCCTTCACCAGTATTAACTCCTCCTTCACCAGTATTAACTCCTCCTTCACCAGTATTAACCCTTCCTTCACCAGTATTAACTCCTCCTTCACCAGTATTAACTCCTCCTTCACCAGTATTAACTCCTCCTTCACCAGTATTAACCCTTCCTTCACCAGTATTAACTCCTCCTTCACCAGTATTAACTCCTCCTTCACCAGTATTAACCCTTCCTTCACCAGTATTAACCCTTCCTTCACCAGTATTAACCCTTCCTTCACCAGTATTAACCCTTCCTTCACCAGTATTAACTCCTCCTTCACCAGTATTAACTCCTCCTTCACCAGTATTAACCCTTCCTTCACCAGTATTAACCCTTCCTTCACCAGTATTAACCCTTCCTTCACCAGTATTAACTCCTCCTTCACCAGTATTAACCCTTCCTTCACCAGTATTAACTCCTCCTTCACCAGTATTAACTCCTCCTTCACCAGTATTAACCCTTCCTTCACCAGTATTAACCCTTCCTTCACCAGTATTAACTCCTCCTTCACCAGTATTAACCCTCCTTCACCAGTATTAACTCCTCCTTCACCAGTATTAACCCTTCCTTCACCAGTATTAACTCCTCCTTCACCAGTATTAACTCCTCCTTCACCAGTATTAACTCCTCCTTCACCAGTATTAACCCTTCCTTCACCAGTATTAACTCCTCCTTCACCAGTATTAACCCTTCCTTCACCAGTATTAACTCCTCCTTCACCAGTATTAACCCTTCCTTCACCAGTATTAACCCTTCCTTCACCAGTATTAACCCTTCCTTCACCAGTATTAACCCTTCCTTCACCAGTATTAACCCTTCCTTCACCAGTATTAACCCTTCCTTCACCAGTATTAACCCTTCCTTCACCAGTATTAACCCTTCCTTCACCAGTATTAACCCTTCCTTCACCAGTATTAACTCCTCCTTCACCAGTATTAACCCTTCCTTCACCAGTATTAACCCTTCCTTCACCAGTATTAACTCCTCCTTCACCAGTATTAACTCCTCCTTCACCAGTATTAACTCCTCCTTCACCAGTATTAACCCTTCCTTCACCAGTATTAACCCTTCCTTCACCAGTATTAACTCCTCCTTCACCAGTATTAACCCTTCCTTCACCAGTATTAACTCCTCCTTCACCAGTATTAACCCTTCCTTCACCAGTATTAACTCCTCCTTCACCAGTATTAACCCTTCCTTCACCAGTATTAACCCTTCCTTCACCAGTATTAACCCTTCCTTCACCAGTATTAACCCTTCCTTCACCAGTATTAACCCTTCCTTCACCAGTATTAACCCTTCCTTCACCAGTATTAACTCCTCCTTCACCAGTATTAACCCTCCTTCACCAGTATTAACTCCTCCTTCACCAGTATTAACTCCTCCTTCACCAGTATTAACTCCTCCTTCACCAGTATTAACTCCTCCTTCACCAGTATTAACTCCTCCTTCACCAGTATTAACTCCTCCTTCACCAGTATTAACCCTTCCTTCACCAGTATTAACTCCTCCTTCACCAGTATTAACTCCTCCTTCACCAGTATTAACCCTTCCTTCACCAGTATTAACCCTCCTTCACCAGTATTAACTCCTCCTTCACCAGTATTAACTCCTCCTTCACCAGTATTAACCCTTCCTTCACCAGTATTAACCCTTCCTTCACCAGTATTAACTCCTCCTTCACCAGTATTAACTCCTCCTTCACCAGTATTAACTCCTCCTTCACCAGTATTAACTCCTCCTTCACCAGTATTAACCCTTCCTTCACCAGTATTAACTCCTCCTTCACCAGTATTAACTCCTCCTTCACCAGTATTAACCCTTCCTTCACCAGTATTAACCCTTCCTTCACCAGTATTAACTCCTCCTTCACCAGTATTAACCCTTCCTTCACCAGTATTAACTCCTCCTTCACCAGTATTAACCCTTCCTTCACCAGTATTAACTCCTCCTTCACCAGTATTAACCCTTCCTTCACCAGTATTAACCCTTCCTTCACCAGTATTAACCCTTCCTTCACCAGTATTAACCCTTCCTTCACCAGTATTAACCCTTCCTTCACCAGTATTAACTCCTCCTTCACCAGTATTAACCCTTCCTTCACCAGTATTAACCCTTCCTTCACCAGTATTAACTCCTCCTTCACCAGTATTAACTCCTCCTTCACCAGTATTAACTCCTCCTTCACCAGTATTAACCCTTCCTTCACCAGTATTAACCCTTCCTTCACCAGTATTAACCCTTCCTTCACCAGTCAGCCTCACCATTACCTTCCTTATCGCTTTTCACACTGTAACTATCTTTCTCACCTCTGCCCCAGGTCATCTCTCTCACTCCTCTTGGCTCCTTCTCTTAGGAATCATCTTTAGGTCTGCAGGACACTTTTGATCTCAGACCAAAGGCTCTTTCTCATCACTGAAGCAAAAGTCTCTCCTCATTGAAGTAATAGTCTCTCCTCATTGAAGCAATAGTTTCTCCTCATTGAAGCAATAGTCTCTACTCATTGAAGCAAAACTCTCTCCTCACTGAAGCACAAACTATCTCTTCACGGAAGCGAAACTCCCCATTGAAGTAAAACTCTTCTCACTGAAGCAAAACACTCTTTGAGCGCCGTGCCTGCAGGGCTCTCAGGCAAGACTTTGAAGTGAGGCAAAAGATCTTTCGTCTAAAGCTGCAGTTTTATGGCAGGGTGAAGGACTGGCTGAGTCTTGTAACCAGGGGACAATAAGACTCCATTAACCAGGGTACAATAAGACTCCAGTAACCAGGGTACAATAAGACTCCAGTAACCAGGGGACAATAAGACTCCAGTAACCAGGGGACAATAAGACTCCAGTAACCAGGGGACAATAAGACTCCTGTAACCAGGGGACAATAAGACTCCAGTAACCAGGGTACAATAAGACTCCAGTAACCAGGGTACAATAAGACTCCAGTAACCAGGGGATAATAAGACTCCAGTAACCAGGGTACAATAAGACTCCAGTAACCAGGGTACAATAAGACTCCAGTAACCAGGGTACAATAAGACTCCAGTAACCAGGGGACAATAAGACTCCAGTAACCAGGGGACAATAAGACTCCAGTAACCAGGGGACAATAAGACTCCTGTAACCAGGGGACAATAAGACTCCAGTAACCAGGGTACAATAAGACTCCAGTAACCAGGGTACAATAAGACTCCAGTAACCAGGGGATAATAAGACTCCAGTAACCAGGGTACAATAAGACTCCAGTAACCAGGGGACAATAAGACTCCAGTAACCAGGGTACAATAAGACTCCAGTAACCAGGGTACAATAAGACTCCAGTAACCAGGGGATAATAAGACTCCAGTAACCAGGGTACAATAAGACTCCAGTAACCAGGGGACAATAAGACTCCTGTAACCAGGGGACAATAAGACTCCAGTAACCAGGGGACAATAAGACTCCAGTAACCAGGGGATAATAAGACTCCAGTAACCAGGGGACAATAAGACTCCAGTAACCAGGGGACAATAAGACTCCTGTAACCAGGGGACAATAAGACTCCAGTAACCAGGGTACAATAAGACTCCAGTAACCAGGGTACAATAAGACTCCAGTAACCAGGGTACAATAAGACTCCAGTAGCCAGGGGACAATAAGACTCCAGTAACCAGGGGACAATAAGACTCCAGTAACCAGGGGACAATAAGACTCCAGTAACCAGGGGACAATAAGACTCCTGTAACCAGGGTACAATAAGACTCCAGTAACCAGGGTACAATAAGACTCGAGTAACCAGGGGACAATAAGACTCCTGTAACCAGGGGACAATAAGACTCCAGTAACCAGGGGACAATAAGACTCCTGTAACCAGGGTACAATAAGACTCCAGTAACCAGGGTACAATAAGACTCCAGTAACCAGGGTACAACAAGACTCCAGTAACCAGGGTACAACAAGACTCCAGTAACCAGGGGACAATAAGACTCCAGTAACCAGGGGACAATAAGACTCCAGTAACCAGGGGACAATAAGACTCCAGTAACCAGGGGACAATAAGACTCCAGTAACCAGGGGACAATAAGACTCCAGTAACCAGGGGACAATAAGACTCCAGTAACCAGGGGACAATAAGACTCCAGTAACCAGGGGACAATAAGACTCCTGTAACCAGGGGACAATAAGACTCCAGTAACCACGGGACAATAAGACTCCAGTAACCAGGGGACAATAAGACTCCAGTAACCAGGGTACAATAAGACTCCAGTAACCAGGGGACAATAAGACTCTAGTAACCAGGGTACAATAAGACTCCAGTAACCAGGGGACAATAAGACTCCAGTAACCAGGGGACAATAAGACTCCAGTAACCAGGGTACAATAAGACTCCAGTAACCAGGGGACAATAAGACTCCAGTAACCAGGGGACAATAAGACTCCTGTAACCAGGGGACAATAAGACTCCAGTAACCAGGGGACAATAAGACTCCAGTAACCAGGGTACAATAAGACTCCAGTAACCAGGGTACAATAAGACTCCAGTAACCAGGGGACAATAAGACTCCAGTAACCAGGGTACAATAAGACTCTAGTAACCAGGGTACAATAAGACTCCAGTAACCAGGGGACAATACGACTCCAGTAACCAGGGAACAATAAGACTCCAGTAACCAGGGGACAATAATACTCCAGTAACCAGGCGACAATAAGACTCCAGTAACCAGGGGACAATAAGACTCTAGTAACCAGGGTACAATAAGACTCCAGTAACCAGGGGACAATAAGACTCCAGTAACCAGGGGACAATAAGACTCCAGTAACCAGGGGACAATAAGACTCCAGTAACCTGGGGACAATAAGACTCCTGCAACCAGGGGACAATAAGACTCCTGTAACCAGGGAACAATAAGACTCCAGTAACCAGGGGACAATAAGACTCCAGTAACCAGGGGACAATAAGACTCCAGTAACCAGGGTACAATAAGACTCCAGTAACCACGGGACAATAAGACTCCAGTAACCAGGGGACAATATGACTCCAGTAACCAGGGGACAATAAGACTCTAGTAACCAGGGTACAATAAGACTCCAGTAACCAGGGGACAATAAGTCTCTAGTAACCAGGGGACAATAAGTCTCCTGTAACCAGGGTACAATAAGACTCTAGTAACCAGGGGACAATAAGACTCCAGTAACCAGGGGACAATAAGACTCCTGTAACCAGGGGACAATAAGACTCCAGTAACCACGGGACAATAAGACTCCAGTAACCAGGGGACAATAAGACTCCTGTATCCAGGGGACAATAAGACTCCAGTAACCAGGGGACAATAAGACTCCAGTAACCAGGGGACAATAAGACTCCAGTAACCAGGGAACAATAAGACTCCACTAACCAGGGGACAATAAGACTCCAGTAACCAGGGGACAATAAGACTCCTGTAACCAGGGGACAATAAGACTCCAGTAACCAGGGGACAATAAGACTCCAGTAACCAGGGGACAATAAGACTCCAGTAACCAGGGGACAATAAGACTCCAGTAACCAGGGGACAATAAGACTTTAGTAACCAGGGGACAATAAGACTCCAGTAACCAGGGGACAATAAGACTCCAGTAACCAGGGGACAATAAGACTCCAGTAACCAGGCGACAATAAGACTCCAGTAACCAGGGTGCAATAAGACTCCAGTAACCAGGGTACAATAAGACTCCAGTAACCAGGGTACAATAAGACTCCAGTAACCAGGGGACAATAAGACTCCAGTAACCAGGGGACAATAAGACTCCAGTAACCAGGGGACAATAAGACTCCAGTAACCAGGGGACAATAAGACTCCAGTAACCAGGGGACAATTAGACTCCAGTAACCAGGGGACAATAAGACTCCAGTAACCAGGGGACAATAAGACTCCAGTAACCAGGGAACAATAAGACTCTAGTAACCAGTGGACAATAAGACTCCAGTAACCAGGGGACAATAAGACTCCTGTAACCAGGGGACAATAAAACTCCTGTAACCAGGGTACAATAAGACTCCAGTAACCAGGGTACAATAAGACTCCAGTAACCAGGGACAATAAGACTCCAGTAACCACGGAACAATAAGACTCCAGTAACCAGGGAACAATAAGACTCCAGTAACCAGGGGACAATAAGACTCCGGTAACCAGGGGACAATAAGACTCCGGTAACCAGGGGACAATAAGACTCCGGTAACCAGGGGACAATAAGACTCCGGTAACCAGGGGACAATAAGACTCCGGTAACCAGGGGACAATTAGACTCCAGTAACCAGGGGACAATAAGACTCCAGTAACCAGGGGACAATAAGACTCCTGTAACCAGGGAACAATAAGACTCCAGTAACCAGGGAACAATAAGACTCTAGTAACCAGGGGACAATAAGACTCCTGTAACCAGGGAACAATAAGACTCTTGTAACCAGGGTACAATAAGACTCTAGTAACCAGGGGACAATAAGACTCTAGTAACCAGGGGACAATAAGACTCTAGTAACCAGGGGACAATAAGTCTCCTGTAACCAGGGTACAATAAGACTCTAGTAACCAGGGGACAATAAGACTCCAGTAACCAGGGGACAATAAGACTCCTGTAACCAGGGGACAATAAGACTCCAGTAACCACGGGACAATAAGACTCCAGTAACCAGGGGACAATAAGACTCCTGTATCCAGGGGACAATAAGACTCCTGTATCCAGGGGACAATAAGACTCCAGTAACCAGGGGACAATAAGACTCCAGTAACCAGGGGACAATAAGACTCCAGTAACCAGGGAACAATAAGACTCCAGTAACCAGGGGACAATAAGACTCCAGTAACCAGGGGACAATAAGACTCCTGTAACCAGGGGACAATAAGACTCCAGTAACCAGGGGACAATAAGACTCCAGTAACCAGGGGACAATAAGACTCCAGTAACCAGGGGACAATAAGACTCCAGTAACCAGGGGACAATAAGACTTAGTAACCAGGGGACAATAAGACTCCAGTAACCAGGGGACAATAAGACTCCAGTAACCAGGGGACAATAAGACTCCAGTAACCAGGCGACAATAAGACTCCAGTAACCAGGGTGCAATAAGACTCCAGTAACCAGGGTACAATAAGACTCCAGTAACCAGGGGACAATAAGACTCCAGTAACCAGGGGACAATAAGACTCCAGTAACCAGGGGACAATAAGACTCCAGTAACCAGGGGACAATAAGACTCCAGTAACCAGGGGACAATAAGACTCCAGTAACCAGGGGACAATAAGACTCCAGTAACCAGGGGACAATAAGACTCCAGTAACCAGGGAACAATAAGACTCTAGTAACCAGGGGACAATAAGACTCCAGTAACCAGGGGACAATAAGACTCCTGTAACCAGGGACAATAAGACTCCTGTAACCAGGGTACAATAAGACTCCAGTAACCAGGGTACAATAAGACTCCAGTAACCAGGGACAATAAGACTCCAGTAACCACGGAACAATAAGACTCCAGTAACCAGGGAACAATAAGACTCCAGTAACCAGGGGACAATAAGACTCCAGTAACCAGGGGACAATAAGACTCCGGTAACCAGGGGACAATAAGACTCCTGTAACCAGGGGACAATAAGACTCCGGTAACCAGGGGACAATAAGACTCCGGTAACCAGGGGACAATTAGACTCCAGTAACCAGGGGACAATAAGACTCCTGTAACCAGGGAACAATAAGACTCCAGTAACCAGGGAACAATAAGACTCTAGTAACCAGGGGACAATAAGACTCCTGTAACCAGGGAACAATAAGACTCTTGTAACCAGGGTACAATAAGACTCTAGTAACCAGGGGACAATAAGACTCTAGTAACCAGGGGACAATAAGACTCTAGTAACCAGGGGACAATAAGACTCCTGTAACCAGGGTACAATAAGACTCCTGTAACCAGGGTACAATAAGACTCCTGTAACCAGGGAACAATAAGACTCCAGTAACCAGGGGACAATAAGACTCCAGTAACCAGGGGACAATAAGACTCCTGTAACCAGGGGACAACAAGACTCCAGTAACCAGGGGACAATAAGACTCCTGTAACCAGGGTACAATAAGACTCCAGTAACCAGGGTACAATAAGACTCCAGTAACCAGGGACAATAAGACTCCAGTAACCACGGAACAATAAGACTCCAGTAACCAGGGAACAATAAGACTCCAGTAACCAGGGAACAATAAGACTCCGGTAACCAGGGGACAATAAGACTCCGGTAACCAGGGAACAATAAGACTCCAGTAACCAGGGGACAATAAGACTCCAGTAACCAGGGGACAATAAGACTCCAGTAACCAGGGGACAATAAGACTCCAGTAACCAGGGGACAATAAGACTCCAGTAACCAGGGAACAATAAGACTCTAGTAACCAGTGGACAATAAGACTCCAGTAACCAGGGGACAATAAGACTCCTGTAACCAGGGTACAATAAGACTCCTGTAACCAGGGTACAATAAGACTCCAGTAACCAGGGTACAATAAGACTCCAGTAACCACGGAACAATAAGACTCCAGTAACCACGGAACAATAAGACTCCAGTAACCAGGGAACAATAAGACTCCAGTAACCAGGGAACAATAAGACTCCAGTAACCAGGGAACAATAAGACTCCGGTAACCAGGGGACAATAAGACTCCGGTAACCAGGGGACAATAAGACTCCGGTAACTAGGGAACAATAAGACTCTAGTAACCAGGGAACAATAAGACTCCTGTAACCAGGGGACAATAAGACTCCAGTAACCAGGGTACAATAAGACTCCTGTAACCAGGGGACAATAAGACTCCAGTAACCAGGGGACAATAAGACTCCAGTAACCAGGGGACAATAAGACTCCAGTAACCAGGGGACAATAAGACTCCAGTAACCAGGGTACAATAAGACTCCAGTAACCAGGGAACAATAAGACTCCAGTAACCAGGGGACAATAAGACTCCAGTAACCAGGGGACAATAAGACTCCTGTAACCAGGGGACAGTAAGACTCTAGTAACCAGGGGACAGTAAGACTCTAGTAACCAGGGGACAATAAGACTCCAGTAACCAGGGGACAATAAGTCTCCAGTAACCAGGGGACAATAAGACTCCAGTAACCAGGGTACAATAAGACTCCAGTAACCAGGGGACAATAAGACTCCTGTAACCAGGGGACAATAAGACTCCTGTAACCAGGGGACAATAAGACTCCTGTAACCAGGGGACAATAAGACTCCTGTAACCAGGGGACAATAAGACTCCAGTAACCAGGGGACAATAAGACTCCAGTAACCAGGGGACAATAAGACTCCAGTAACCAGGGGACAATAAGACTCCAGTAACCAGGGGACAATAAGACTCCTGTAACCAGGGTACAATAAGACTCCAGTAACCAGGGAACAATAAGACTCCAGTAACCAGGGAACAATAAGACTCCAGTAACCAGGGGACAATAAGACTCTAGTAACCAGGGGACAATAAGACTCCTGTAACCAGGGGACAATAAGACTCCAGTAACCAGGGGACAATAAGACTCTAGTAACCAGGGGACAATAAGACTCTAGTAACCAGGGGACAATAAGACTCCAGTAACCAGGGGACAATAAGACTCCAGTAACCAGGGGACAATATGACTCCAGTAACCAGGGGACAATAAGACTCCAGTAACCAGGGGACAATAAGACTCCAGTAACCAGGGGACAATAAGACTCCTGTAACCAGGGTACAATAAGACTAGGTACTCCTCCTACCGTCACAGTTCTCCTGCCGGTGCACCTCCTACCGTCACAGTTCTCCTGCCGGTGCACCTCCTACCGTCACAGTTCTCCTGCTGGTGCACCTCCTACCGTCACAGTTCTCCTGCCGGTGCAGGGAGCAACAGTGTGGAGGGACGAACAGTGTA
This sequence comes from Homarus gammarus, assembly GCA_958450375.1. NCBI lineage: Eukaryota > Metazoa > Arthropoda > Malacostraca > Decapoda > Nephropidae > Homarus > Homarus gammarus. Next base: position 2,580,982 of record CAUDMG010001333.1, read on the forward strand.
GAGGGCAACAGTGTGGAGGGAGGAACAGTGGAGGGAGGAATAGTGTGGAGGGAGGAACAGTGTGGAGGGAGGAACAGTGTGGAGGGAGGAACAGTGGAGGGAGGAACAGTGTGGAGGGAGGAACAGTGTGGAGGGAGGGACAGTGTGGAGGGAGGAATAGTGTGGAGGGAGGAACAGTGTGGAGGGAGAGCCTTAACAGTGCTGGTAATGGTGACATAAACAACTTGACGCCTCGCCTCGTCAGCCCATAACTTGTGTCCCCTGATGGTGTTGCCAACTGGTGTTCGTAATCAATAGTGTGGAAGGATGGGTAGATCATTGCTCCTAGTCTCTCTTATGTTTGTCACTGGATTAGAGTTGTGTGTTTGACCGTCATCAGCGTAATACAAGCAAGAGTCAATTGGTGAGTGTTTTAGTTTGTGTGGGGGATACTGTATGGGGGGCGCTGTATGGGGGGGACGCTGTATGGGGGGACGCTGTATGCTTGTAATGGCCTCCGGTTTGAGGTCACTGCGTCAGGGTTTCACCAGCACTTGCAAAACAATATAAAAGTGAAGGTTCAGCCACAGGGAGGTAAAGGTCAGTTGCAATTAAAAATGACAGAAGCTTTTCCAGGGAAGTAGAATTATACTCACTGAACCATTGTGACTTTAGTTCTGTTATACGCGTCTTGTCTTTGTTTTGTCATAATATAAACAAGTTTCTCAGGTTTGGTGGTAATTTAATGGCTGTTTTTAACTTGAGGTGTGAGTAGGCTGATTCTCATGTCCCGGCATTTTATCTCCCAACGCTACATTTCGTGTGGACATTATTTACTGCATAAGTGTAAACACAATTGGTCATTGTGGTGACTAAAGGCAGTCAATATTTAGCTCCGTGCACGTTACTTGACTGGTTGAAGGAACATTTTTCTCAGGGCTCTGATCCAGTCATGTCGCAGGCTCTTTACTACACCTACGAGTCGTACACCTGAAACACTTGTCACTTACCAGGAACATAGCGAATTTTTATTATTTTTTTTATTTGCCCTCGAGAGGGCTAGTTTATTGGACACCTCCTTACATCCTGTGCAGGGTGAAGGGCAAAAGCGTTTACAGCGCCCATCTGGGAAGCATGCGCAGTTTATGCTTGCCTTTATGACTCGTCCATTAAGGGAGTAAAATCCTGAAGGGTCAAAGGTTTTGTCAGCAAGTTACATAAAGTGACAGAATGATGAGTGTGTGGAGGGGAAAATTCCCGGTACAATTTATCTGTTTATGGCAAAGTGTGGCAGGTCCCTAATAATGTCAGGTGCCAGGCCTGTCTCTAGGAGGAGGGATATCTGGTCAGGGAGGGAAGAGGTGTTGGTAACAGGGTCAGAAATGGTAAGAAAGTCAGGAGTTACCCCGGGAGTTTGGGTAGGGCTCCTGGGAGCAGAGACTCTGGTGTCAGGCATTGAGGTCCTCCACAAGGAGGGTGGGGGTGGAGGTGATATGGTGTGGTAGGACAGGTACAGTAGAGGTGGAGGGAGGCACATAGGCATTGGCAATATTGAGGGACATACCTTTTAGTGTGATTGTGATGGTGTGTACATCGGTAGTGTCGGCTTCAAGGGGGACGTCGAGAGGTTGGTAGGGGACATCCTTCTTGACGTAGATACGTAGTCCACGTGCATGTCCTCATGGTGGTCCATTGATGCGGAGAACTGGAGTGGATGGGCCCAAGGTGCCGGCATGCCGGTGGGGGACGGGGAGCCGGGGGGTATTGTCCTCGGGTCCAATAGGGGGACCTGGTGGAGACAGCTCAGAGACATGAGCAAGCGCGGCTTGCGGTGGGTGGACAGAATGAGGCACCAAGTGTCGTGGTGATGGGGCGGGACGTGGTACGGGGGCAGCAGGGTACACCGGGGCAGGCTCAGTAGGTGCCACGCCAGGCTGGGAAGCACTGTAAACGCTTCTGCGCTTCACCTTGCACAGGATGTAAGGGGGTGCCCAATAAACTAGCCCCCTCCGGAGCCATCTGTAAATCTGTGATGCCAGGCGGCGGTGGAGTCGGCCGTGAGCAAGAGGGGCACACAGGGGGGGGGGGGGGGGGGCTACCAGCTTGTGTCAAACCAGAAGAGGGGAGTGACTGGGTAGCAGCTGGAGGCAGGGGTAGTCTGTGTAGGTTGGAGATGGCGGTACAGAGTGTATCAAAGAGTTTTTCAACACGGTTGGTAAATTCGTGGAAGAGGGATATGATCTGTGTCGTGTCACCGGAGGGGGGTTGTGGGGGGGCACCGGTGGAAGCACAAGGCCTGACAGCGTCACAGTAGAGACGGGGAGGAGGCCCAGTAGTAGTTGAGTTAGGAGACTGCTGGGACTGCTGTGTTGCAGCCAGGTGAGGCCAGGCAGGGGCAGGTGTTGTTGAAGAAGGAGGCGTTGCTTGAGACAGAGGAGGGGGCGCAGAGGGAGGCGGCCCGGTAGGCTGGGAGGGAGGTTGAGGTTGACGTAGCCTTTGGGGAGGCTTTTCTCCTGGGACAGGTGGAAGTTTGGGGACATTGCCGTGAGTCAGCATTGTGCCAGCCACCACAATTACAACACCTGGGTCCACAACATAGCCCACATTACCCCCATTGAGGTGGTCTTTGATTTTCTGGGCACAGACGGAGGAGTGATGGTTACGTGAACAGAAGCGACATCTGGGACGATCACGTCGGCAGCAGGCTGTGAAGGTGTGACCCCAATGGGAGCAGATGATACAAAAAGCAGGCCCGGGGTGATAGGGTTTTGCATACAGTGGAGGGAGGACTGGGTGGGCCTCAACAGTGGTTGGGCACTCCCTCCCCTTCCATTTAACTATGACAGCTGCTTGTGGGGTCTTCCCCTGATAGTGTCGACGTTTACTGAGTATACGTGGATTAAATTCACGAGCATCTTCGACTTCAGCGTATAAGGGGAATTGTTTAACTAGGATGTGGCAACATTCCGCTGCGTCAGCAGGTGGCGGCACGAGGACAACCCCGTCAAACCCAGCAGTACTAAGTGTTTCATAGACCTCAGGAGTCTGATACTTGATAAAGTTACGGTTCTTACCTTTTCGGAATTGAGTGGTGAGACCGTGTTGTCTCCAATACTTTGTTGACCTATTAAAACGTTCCTCGACAGTTTTCAGTGAGTCCTTGGGGAAGTGCAGATTCAGTTTACTTGGTTGGTTGGCAGAGGGGCGGATGGCGAGGGGAATCTCGCTGCCCTTGACATTGGTGTTGCCACTCCGGCAAGTGTTTCCCGTAGAAACATTACTGTTACTGTCACTATCACTGAGGTCTGAACTCCTGCAGGGTGTGGGAGGCAGTATGACTATCCGTATCAGAAATGTCTGTATCCATGAGAGAGGAGACGCCTCTTCTGGGGCGTTTATGTCGACCCGGCCCCCCGCATCGCTAGCAACACTTGCCAGGGAAGGGGTCTGTAGAGACTGAGGTGGCCTTTGTGTGACGATCGAGAGGACAGGAGCACCTATGGGCACACGTCTGTCCCCTTACGTTCACCTCTGATTACCAAACTTGACCTCTGTGTTTGTGTATGTGGGGGGGGGGGGGGGGTCAAGCACTGTGGATGATACTCATGTATGTGTTTCAGCTGCCAGGATCTTTAAGAACAGGCTGTCATATTTACTATATTATAAACAATATTTTTAAGACTATATGGTTGGTGGTGGTGACACAGCCAATGTTAAGTATGACGTGATAGGAGACAGATGATATAGTACACAACTCGTGATTCATTACACAATTGTGAGTTTATTTAAAAGAAAATGACGCCATGATTTTTATTTGCAATTCGAAATAATTAAATGAAACGCATATATAAACTTTCTTACTTGTGTCCGCTGTAGCTTAAATATCATTGTTACGAACCCCTCCACCGATTGTCTTCATCTACCTACCCAGCACCACGAGCAACGCCATCTAGGGACGAAACACGAGTATGGCTCGTCTTAGTTACCACTCCCGGGTTTCCCTTCTCCATATCCTGGTTGTTGCGTCACTTCCGCCTCAGTCTACTTTGTCAGCTCCAATTCGAGGAGAGGACACTTCACTCTGGGAAGCGACCACAGGATCACCTATCCTGGAAACCTACGGCACAGTGACTATTTACCGTCTTCTACCATACTCAGCCTTGCTCGTCAGCCATCTCAGCTCCTCACTTAAGTATTTGTAATCTTGTATTGCCTCTCCCCCCTCCACATTGCTTCACTATTGTTTTATGTTTTATTACTATGTATATACTGTTCGTGTTTAGGTTAAGTTTGGTTAAGGGTAGTGTATAAGCTGAATATTTTGTTAAGGAATTTATGGTACTTTATTATATACAACGAAAACTCGCATCCTTTGTCTACCCTTTTTTTATGTCCGATTGTCTTTGTTTTTTTTTGTTGTTACCTGTTGGGATCTGGGTAGACGTATAACTATATTCTAAATCCCCAACTCGTAACAAATGGCGACCGTGACAGGACACGACCTTAAGTACCATATTCCTTCCTCCCTTGTTACTCAGTGTTAATTACCCCTCCCAGTCACTTCTGTTTACAATTGCTTTACGGTGGTTTAAAGTTTCCTTCATATGTGTGTGCATATATTGGTATTATCGTACAGTAAGAGTGACAGACGTAGGATATTAGGTTCCAAGTGTCATAAGGCTTACCTGTTATTACACGTGGCAGTCGTGTGGTAAGTCTTATCGAGTGTAGGGAAGAATCCGGATCTGTTTAATGCCGTACCCTCACTCCAGAGTAGGCTGTTCCATAGTTACTAGTTTAGAGTGAAGTGATATCTTGGGACGCCCCGCTCTACCAGGACCCCATAATTATAAAGCCTCAATTATTGTTCTTCTCATTATCTCATTCAGGGCTGTTAATCCGGATCTTTATATAAATGCCGTAATACGCCCTTCCTCTTTCAAGTATATCAGGGTTGTTAATCCGGATCTTTATATAAATGCCGTAATACGCCCTACCTCTTTCAAGTATATCAGGGTTGTTAATCCGGATCTTTATATTGATGCCGTAATACGCCCTACCTCTTTCAAGTATATCAGGGTTGTTAATCCGGATCTTTATATTAATGCCGTAATACGCCCTACCTCTTTCAAGTATATCAGGGTTGTTAATCCGGATCTTTATATTAATGCCGTAATACGCCCTACCTCTTTCAAGTCTCTTGTCCTTATCTAAGGATCTTCTCGGAAGAACAATAATCATAAGTGTAATTTCCCTAGGTATAACTTGGTTAGTTTCCGGGACTTTCTGGTTATCCACTGCCGTGATATTTTCTAGGGTTATCCACTTATCTTAGCTTTTGACCATTAGTTAATTTATCCTATTTTTATTAACAATGGCCACCTCAGGTTTTGATCTTCAGGATTTTATTGAAAATCCTTCCGTAGCTAAATTACGTGTTAATATCCTGAAGAAAGAATGGAAAGAAATAGCCAACTATTACAATATCCCATTTTCACAGCAACTGACTAAGGAAATGTTAAAAAATCATGTGATTGAAGTGTTGGTTCAACAAGAAGTTTTAAAAGAATCCGCTGTTGACAGATTAACGCCCATGTCCAAGAAACTTCAACCACTATCCACCACCCCTCCTCACTCAGAAGTTGCCTCAGGTCTGGCTAGCCCTCAAGAAGAAACACAACGAATAGGCGCCTTAGAACTAGAACGAGCTAGGTTCGAGTTCCAAATCAAAATGAAAGAACTCGAGTTGGAACAGGCCAAGTTGGAGCAGGAGGAAAGTTGGAACAGGCCAAGTTGGAGCATGAGGGAAGGTTGGAACAGGCCAAGTTGGAGCATGAGGGAAGGTTGGAACAGGCCAAGTTGGAGCAGGCCAAGTTGGAGCATGAGGGAAGGTTGGAACAGGCCAAGTTGGAGCATGAGGGAAGGTTGGAACAGGCCAAGTTGGAGCATGAGGGAATGTCGGAACAGGCCAAGTTGGTGCAGGCGGTTAAACTGAAAGAACTACAGGTGAGAGAGACAGAAGTCACCTTAACATCGGAGTTTAAATCAAAGGAAGTGGCATTAAAAGAGAAACTAGCTGCTTTTAACCCTGCTACTGCTTCTTCCCTTGTTCCCGGGTTTGATGAATCCGATATGGACGGGTCATTTAGGACTTTTGAGAAAATAGCCGCGAAGAATGAGTGGCCCAAGGACCAGTGGGTGTCGGTGTTGGTTCCTAAATTATATGGTAAGGCTCGTAGAGTTTATAACTGTTTAGACCAGACTGATGACTATGATAACGTAAAAAAGAATATCCTCACCTCTTATGCTATCACGCCAGATGGATACCGGCAGAAGTTTCGTAAACTAACCAAACCATTTTCACACACATTTGTTGAGTTTGCTCAAGAGAAGCTTAGGTTTTTTAAGAAGTGGTTAGAGGCTACAGAGACCTCCACATTTCAGGATTTGTTAAATTTGGTAGTCCTGGAGGAGTGGAAAAGCAAGATACCATTTCACATCTTGAAGCATGTGGAGGAGCGTGGAGAGGTTAATTTAGGGCGTGCTGCTGAGCTGGCTGATGCGTATGCTTTGTTGGTGGAGTCACTGGGCAGTAGAGAACGTGGTACTTCCCGACATGTTAGGTCCTCCTCTGATGATAACCTTGGGAACGTGAGTGGTAGGTCGAAAGGTCCCACACCTACTCCCCCCGATGTAACCAAGCTTACTTGTTCTTACTGTAAAAACCCAGGCCATACGATCCAGAATTGTAAACACCCAAAGTGTCGAATTGCTAAAAGTAGTTCCCTGGATCCCAAATCCAAACCAATAGCAAATGCCAATGTGGAAAGGCCCCATCAGGATGTCTTCTCTTCATTCACCTATGAGGGAAAAATTTCAATCATAGAGGGGTCTCGTTCTTTCCCTATTCGTATACTACGTGATACGGGCGCAGCACAATCTATCCTCCTGTTTAACGTCATTCCTGATATATCTACCGCATTTACAAATGAGAGTGTTCTAATTTCAGATCTCTCGTCTCATTCTTCCTATCCTTTAGCTAAAGTGCACCTCCAATGTCCCTTGATTACTGGGGAAGTGCAAATAGCCATAAGGAAAGACCCAATGCCTGTGTGTGGCATTCATTTATTATTGGGTAATGACTTGGTAGGAGATCTAGTGGTTCCTAACATAAAGACAGTCGACTCTCCCTTACCTGTCAACTCCACCACTGACCTTAAAGAAACTATTCCTCATCTTTTCCCATCTTGTGCTGTCACCCGGTCACAGAGTGTGCGGAATGGGCCCTCTTCATCTAAAACCACCTCCAATATCTTCCTACCCACAGAAGATCTGTACAATAAGACGATTAGTAAGGATGAGCTCGTTAAAGCCCAACAATCTGATCCATCTTTGAATAAACTTCATCATGCAGCAGTTGAGGGTAAAGATTTTAACACCCTTCCGTGTTTTTATTATCATGAAGGGGTTTTGATGAGGGCCTATAGGCCCCCTGAGCTTGCCCATCTAGACACGTGGTCTGAAATACATCAAGTGGTAATTCCAGCTTCAGTCAGACCAGCATTAATTGCCCTTGCCCATGATGGTATTTCAGGACATTTGGGAATCCTGAAAACATATAAAAAGCTCCTCTAACACTATTACTGGCCTGGACTTAGGAAGGATGTGTCACAATACCTAAAATCTTGTCATATTTGTCAAATGGTAGGAAAACCAAATGAAAGTATACCAGCAGCTCCCATTAAGCCCATCCCAGTATTTTCTACCCCATTTGAAAAGATTGTTGTGGATTGTGTGGGCCCATTACCAAAGACTAAGAAGGGAAATCAATTCCTGCTCACAGTTATGGATACCAGTACACGTTATCCTGAGGCTTTTCCCCTTAAAAGCATCACTTCAAAAAACGTAATCAAACATCTTTTGCATCTTTTCACTTCAGTGGGCATTCCTAAAGAGATCCAATCCGATCAGGGCACCAATTTTACGAGCAATCTTTTCAAACAGGTGATGAAAGACCTCAGTGTGGACCATTGTACATCTTCGGCTTACCACCCACCGTCCCAAGGTTGCTTGGAACGGTTCCATCAAAACTGTCAAGTCAATGCTAATAAACTATCTCCTCTCAACTATATAGTCCATACTCCTGATCGCAGAAAAGATTCACAACTTGTTCACATTAATCTCATGAAACTTTACCATTCCAGGCAGTCAGAGGAAGACATCCCCGAGGCTGTAAGCCTACCTGTATTGCATACGGTTTTGTCAGGGCCGGAGACAGATGACATGGACCTATTGGAGAATTTAGACTTCCCTCTACCTAAAGAGAACCCTGCTAACAGTCACATACTCAACAACTTGGATGAGTATTTTTCTGTTCTGAATCCATCTCGAGCAAAAGATCTCACTAAGTTATTATCAACATTTCCTAAAGTCGCATCAGACCTCCCAGGGTTTTGCAATATACTTAAACATGATATTAAACTAATCTCAGATGATGTACAACCCATTAGGCAATCAGCATATCGACTAAGTCCACAAAAAAAATCGATTATGAAAAAGGAGGTAGATTTTTTGTTAAAGCATAACTTAGCTGAGCCTAGTACCTCCCCCTGGGCTTCACCTTGCCTTCTCATTCCAAAACCCGATGGCACCTTTCGTTTCTGTACAGATTATCGTAAAGTGAACCAGGTCACTGTCTCTGACTCCTACCCTTTACCTTTGATTGAAGATATAATAGACAGCATAGGCTGTGCCCAATTTATCAGTACCATAGACCTGTTGAAAGGATATTATCAAGTAGGACTCACGGATAGGGCAAAAATAATCTCGGCATTTATAACTCCATTTGGTCTTTTTCAATATTTAGTTATGGCGTTTGGCTTTTCTAATGCTCCGGCCACATTCCAGAGGGCCATAAACTACCTTATTCAAGACCTAGGTGGGACGTTCGCCTACCTGGATGACCTGGTGGTGGTGTCGGACAGCTGGGACGAACATCTGGTGCGTTTGGAGATACTGTTTGCACGACTGCAAGAGACTGGATTCACCATAAACCTGGCTAAATCTGCGTTTGGCCGGGCCTCGGTGACTTACCTGGGACATATCGTTGGGCATGGTATGGTGAGACCCAAGGACGCAAACGTTGAAGCCATCTTGTCCTTCCCCACTCCAAGGACGAGGAAGGAACTCATGCGCTTCCTGGGGATGTGCGGCTACTACCGTCGGTTCTGCAGTAACTTCTCCAGCGTGGCCGGACCCCTCACAGACCTTACCAGTTCTGCGGTCCCTTACATCTGGAACCAGAAGTGCGACCAGTCTTTCCACCGCCTCAAAGCCTTCCTTGCCTCTAAGCCTGTAGTCCACCCCCCTGACTACACCTTGCCCTTCCATCTGCAAATCGACGCTAGTGGTGTCGGAGTCGGGGCTGTGCTCCTACAACCCGACCCAACCACTGATGTCCTTCACCCTGTGGCATATTACTCCGCCAAGTTGAAAAAACATCAGACCAACTACTCGACCATAGAGAAGGAGGGCTCTGGTGTTGGCAATAAAGAAGTTTGAATGTTACCTCCAGTCTTGCCCACAAACAACCCTGGTCTTCACCGACCATAACCCACTCACGTTCATCCAAACCAACAAGACCTCCAACCAGCGAATCCTCCGCTGGGCTCTCCTCACCCAGCCCTATAATCTACAAGTCCGGCACATAAAGGGGGTGGAAAACCTGATTGCAGACTCCTTATCCCGAGCTCCAGTGGAAATGTAGCAGCTACTCTCCAGACGCACCAGGTGATCACCTCCTTCGCGCCCGCGCTACGAAGGTCTTTGGAGGGGGGGTGTGTTACGAACCCCTCCACCGATTGTCTTCATCTACCTACCCAGCACCACGAGCAACGCCATCTAGGGACGAAACACGAGTATGGCTCGTCTTAGTTACCACTCCCGGGTTTCCCTTCTCCATATCCTGGTTGTTGCGTCACTTCCGCCTCAGTCTACTTTGTCAGCTCCAATTCGAGGAGAGGACTTCACTCTGGGAAGCGACCACAGGATCACCTATCCTGGAAACCTACGGCACAGTGACTATTTACCGTCTTCTACCATACTCAGCCTTGCTCGTCAGCCATCTCAGCTCCTCACTTAAGTATTTGTAATCTTGTATTGCCTCTCCCCCCTCCACATTGCTTCACTATTGTTTTATGTTTTATTACTATGTATATACTGTTCGTGTTTAGGTTAAGTTTGGTTAAGGGTAGTGTATAAGCTGAATATTTTGTTAAGGAATTTATGGTACTTTATTATATACAACGAAAACTCGCATCCTTTGTCTACCCTTTTTTTATGTCCGATTGTCTGTTTTTTTTTGTTGTTACCTGTTGGGATCTGGGTAGACGTATAACTATATTCTAAATCCCCAACTCGTATAAAATAAAAACAGTACAACTTCTTACAGGCGACAGTTGTGGTCAGTGAGTTATAAAGTGTATGTCCTGCCACAGGGGTACCTAGTGACAGCACTAGGATCCCGCTTCCTCTGTCAAGGAACAAACAATTGAAATTGAAGTATATGTCAAACGGTATTACTGTTTACTAGTACGGATGAATGACACTTTATGGCCTTTAATAGCTATGTGTTTTTAACAGATCTCTGGGTGTGGAGGTCGCTGTACCCTGGGTGTTGGGAGATGTGATGCACCAGCGTCTTGAATGAGTTTGGTAATTAGTTTTTGGCTTCGATCGTCAGCCCATGACCGCCGTCACTCACTCACTCGCTCGCTCATAATTTTTCGTGATGTGTGTGTGTGGTGGGGGGGGGGGGGGGGTGGCAGAACCCCCGAGGTCAACTTGTTTGTGTGAACACAGGAACACTACAGCATGATAGAAGGTGAAGGCGGGTGTGGCAGGACTGTTGACCCGTCAGTGGCAGTGTGTGGTACAAGGGGCAGGGTGACCGGCACTCCACCCGACCTTGGTGTTATCTTAATAAGGTTTTAAGTTGATAGTGTGAGACTAGTGTTCCATCAGTAGTGTTGTGTTGTGTATCTTGGGTCAAAGATAAAATATTGTGACAAATTTAAGGTTTTCCATCAATAAAGGTGAAGGCTTAAGAGTATACTGTATGGTGATCACACGGTGATGGTTAAAACTTGATGTACTGCTTATGTTTACCACATGACCCGCCTTGTATGTTTACCAGTCTAGTTACTGTATAGTTCAGTATGTGTCAGTCATGGTAGACACGTGTCTCTCAGGCTCACGGTCTCATTTCTAGTTTTTTATCATAACATAAAGAAGTTACACTTACCATGAGCAAAGTTTATTTGGTGAGTCAAGTGAAGTGAGAACTTTACAAATATTTCACCTAAAAGTTCAGTAGTAACGAGCAGTTGGCGGGAGACATTTGTTTAGGTTTACTGTGGTCCAGCAGTACTGCGCTGTGCTGTGCAGTACTGTGCTGTGCTCTCACTTCACTACCATAACTCAAAAACCTTTCAGATTATAAATAACTATATCATGTACGAAGCTGCCTCACGGCGCGACCTCGCTCTGGTGAATAAGACAAACTGTCGCTGAGTTATACCGAATTTTATCAGGTTCCAGAACAACAGACAATCAGCGGAGAGCGTAAACCTTATTGTACCGCCATCTATTACTGGATTAAGCGCCATCAGGGCAGCCCTGATTTATGGCTGTTCGTGTATCTATATATTTACAGGTGCTAACTAGTAAACACAAGCCTCTGAGGGATATTGTGACATAACACGATAGATGGTGTTTATATACAGTAGATATAATAATGAAGAATTTGAAATGTACAATGGATTAGTACATGGAAATGAGTCGTAATACACATTATATATTGGACGCGATATTCTGCCAGGAACTATACAACACTACTCGTTGAGGCCACAGGATACACTACACAACATTAAACTGTATTATCGACCGCCATTATGCTTACAGTGGTGCCACGTGTTGTGGTGCCACAATGGGTGGAGTTATGGATGTTTTAGCAACATTTTCCTCTTCTGGAGAATAAAGACAACATTATTGCCTATAGTGAGAGAAAACAAAGAAATTCTCCCCTGACTTATTTCACGAGTCATCACGTTATATCTGACTGGCTGCTCCACCTAATAACTGTGTCTGACGGTCCTCCACCCAGCACCGCCATGGATCTATGATATTAACTCCAATACGATGGATCATCCACGCCAGTACGTCCTGAGCCATCCAGTCCTGAGTGTTGTCATATTTTCCACCCAGACAACTTTTGATTTTCCCTCAATATGTCGGAAATATTGTCCCATAATGTTTTCATCGTCGTCCTGCTCTTGTTGCCTCTGGAGTACCAATTATGTTTGGTTGAGGTTAGGTTAGGTTAGTCTAGTCTAGGTTTAGTTAGGTTAAGTGAAATGAGGTGAAGTTAAGTTAGGTTAGGTTTGGTTTGGTTAGGTTGGTCTAATCTAGGTTTAGTTAGGTTAAGTGAAATGAGGTGAAGTTAGGTTAGGTAGGTTATATCATGTTATGTTGAATTAGATTAGGTAAAAAATTAGAATATTTTTGCATTTGTAATCTTGTGAAGGTAATTTACATACAGGATCTAATGAACAGACTCACACTGACGACAACACTGTGTGAGTGACCCAAGCCTTCACCTGTCCTGGTCCCATCTGATGACGTCTTTGTTTTTTTTGTATTATGACTGGGTAGTGTGTGTGTGTTGTGCTGTCAGTGTGTGTGTGTGTGTTAGTTCCGGGTTGTATTGCCGTTTGGGCTTTGAGTGTGTGTGCGCGTGTGTGCGTGTGTGTTAGTTCCGGGTTGTATTGTCGTTTGGGCTTTGAGTGTGTGTGTGCGTGTGTGCTAGTTCCGGGTTGTATTGTCGTTTGGGCTTTGAGTGTGTGTGTGTGTGTGTGTGTGTGTGTTAGTTCCGGGTTGTATTGTCGTTTGAGCTTTGTGTGTACGTTAGTTCGGGGTTGTATTGTCGTTTGGGCTTTGTAAAATTCACCTTTCTGTTATTCAGTGCTTGTGATGTAAACATTAATAATTATAACACTAAAGAAGAAGAAAATGAAAAAGAAACCGAAATTTCAGACCTTGGCTTAAAGAAAAGACAGTGTTGGCAGGGCAGGGTAGGGTGAGGGTTGGCAGGGTAGGGTAGGGTGAGGGTTGGCAGGGCAGGGTAGGGTGAGGGTTGGCAGGGCAGGGCAGGGTAGGGTGAGGGTTGGCAGGGCAGGGTAGGGTGAGGGTTGGCAGGGCAGGGCAGGGTAGGGTGAGGGTTGGCAGGGCAGGGTAGGGTGAGGGTTGGCAGGGCAGGGTAGGGTGAGGGTTGGCAGGGCAGGGCAGGGTAGGGTGAGGGTTAGCAGGGCAGGGTAGGGTAGGGTGAGGGTTGGCAGGGCAGGGTAGGGTGAGGGTTGGTAGGGTAGGGTGAGGGTTGGCAGGGCAGGGTAGGGTGAGGGTTGGCAGGGTAGGGTAGGGTGAGGGAGGGCAGGGCAGGGTAGGGTAGGGTGAGGGTTGGCAGGGCAGGGTAGGGTAGGGTGAGCGTTGGCAGGGCAGGGCAGGGTAGGGTAGGGTAGGGTGAGGGTTGGCAGGGCAGGGCAGGGTAGGGTAGGGTGAGGGTTGGTAGGGCAGGGTAGGGTAGGGTGAGGGTTGGCACGGCAGGGTAGGGTGAGGGTTGGCAGGGCAGGGTAGGGTGAGGGTTGGCAGGGCACGGTAGGGTAGGGTGAGGGTTGGCAGGGCAGGGTAGGGTGAGGGTTGGCAGGGCAGGGTAGGGTGAGGGTTGGCAGGGCAGGGCAGGGTAGGGTGAGGGTTGGCAGGGCAGGGTAGGGTAGGGTGAGGGTTGGCAGGGCAGGGCAGGGTAAGGTAGGGTGAGGGTTGGCAGGGCAGGGCAGGGTAAGGTAGGGTGAGGGTTGGCAGGGCAGGGTAGGGTAGGGTGAGGGTTGGCAGGGCAGGGTAGGGTAGGGTGAGGGTCGGCAGGGCAGGGTAGGGTAGGGTGAGGGTCGGCAGAGCAGGGTAGGGTAGGGTGAGGGTTGGCAGGACAGGGTAGGGTAGGGTGAGGGTTGGCAGGGCAGGGTAGGGTGAGGGTTGGCAGGGCAGGGTAGGGTAAGGGTTGGCAGGACAGGGTAGGGTAGGGTGAGGGTTGGCAGGACAGGGTAGGGTAGGGTGAGGGTTGGCAGGGCAGGGTAGGGTGAGGGTCGGCAGAGCAGGGTAGGGTAGGGTGAGGGTTGGCAGGGCAGGGCAGGGTAAGGTAGGGTGAGGGTTGGCAGGACAGGGTAGGGTAGGGTGAGGGTTGGCAGGGCAGGGTAGGGTAGGGTGAGGGTTGGCAGGGCAGGGTAGGGTAGGGTGAGGGTTGGCAGGACAGGGTAGGGTAGGGTGAGGGTTGGCAGGACAGGGTAGGGTAGGGTGAGGGTTGGCAGGACAGGGTAGGGTAGGGTGAGGGTTGGCAGGGCAGGCTAGGGTAGGGTGAGGGTTGGCAGGGCAGGGTAGGGTAGGGTGAGGGTCGGCAGGGCAGGCTAGGGTAGGGTGAGGGTCGGCAGGGCAGGCTAGGGTAGGGTGAGGGTTGGCAGGGTAGGCTAGGGTAGGGTGAGGGTTGGCAGGGTAGGCTAGGGTAGGGTGAGGGTTGGCAGGGTAGGCTAGGGTAGGGTGAGGGTTGGCAGGGCAGGGTAGGGTAGGGTGAGGGTTGGCAGGACAGGGTAGGGTAGGGTGAGGGTTGGCAGGGCAGGCTAGGGTAGGGTGAGGGTTAGCAGGGCAGGCTAGGGTAGGATGAGGGTTGGCAGGGCAGGCTAGGGTAGGGTGAGGGTTGACAGGGCAGGGTAGGGTGAGGGTTGACAGGGCAGGGTAGGGTGAGGGTTGGCAGGGCAGGCTAGGGTAGGGTGAGGGTTGGCAGGGCAGGCTAGGGTAGGGTGAGGGTTGGCAGGGCAGGGCAGTGTAGGGTAGGGTGAGGGTTGGCAGGGCAGGCTAGGGTAGGGTGAGGGTTGGCAGGGCAGGCTAGGGTAGGGTGAGGGTTGGCAGGGTAGGGTAGGGTGAGGGTTGGCAGGGCAGGGTAGGGTAGGGTGAGGGTTGGCAGGGCAGGGTAGGGTGAGGGTTGGTAGGGTAGGGTAGGGTAAGGGTTGGCAGGGTAGGGTATGGTAGGGTGAGGGTTGGCAGGGCAAGGTAGGGTAGGGTAGGGTAGGGTGAGGGTTGGCAGGGTAGGGTAGGGCGAGGGTTGGCAGGGTAGGGTAGGGTGAGGGTTGGCAGGGCAGGGTAGGGTGAGGGTTGGCAGGGTAGGGTAGGGTAGGGTAGGGTGAGGGTTGGCAGGGTAGGGTAGGGTGAGGGTTGGCAGGGTAGGGTTGGGTGAGGGTTGGCAGGGTAGGGTAGAGTAGGAGAGAACAGTTTTAAGATAAGAGATGGACTTGAGAAACGTGTACTACTGTGATGGCTGGTTAGTGTACTGCCCTTTAACGTACAGCAAATACTCCCAGATGTGTACTAACTTCGTGTAAATGTTGTGGCTGCCTTTAATGTTACTGGAAACATTCATTCTGATGTAATATATCTGGGAGGAATTATTTTCTCAATGTAGGTGGTGGTGGTAGTGTTGGTGGTAGTAGTACCAATAGTAGCAGTAATTGTTGTAATAGTGGTAATAGTAGCAGTAATAGTAATATTAGCAGCAGCAATAGTAGTAATGTTATTTTCTGTAATAGTGGTAGTGTTGTAGCAGTAGTAATTGTAGTAGTGGTAGTAATTGATATACAAGGGTGTTTGTGTGCGCGTCAGCAAGTTTTCACTGGTCTCATAACACATAACTCGGCTTAGGATAAATATGCATTTGCATATGTACATATGCAAATGCATATTTAAGCCATTTTTGAGCTAAAGTGCATATTCATATTTTTTTGTTTTATAAGGCATATATTTGGAAAATTTCAAATTATTATGAAACATTCCTCAACCTCAAGGGTCAAAATATTCGCGAGCATAACAGCAACGCTGGGGCAGAAATTACTGATATTTGAAATATAAAAGTCCATTTTATTGCACTAAAACAAAATCGAAAATACGCGATTTTGTTTTAGTGTCATAATATCCAAAAGGAACATATTTAAGTGACGTTTATATAGCTCAACATTAGGCTGTGGTTAGCTAGGCCGTGATGGGCTGGTCAGTGGACATGAACTGTAGGTGATGGGTTCGTGTTCAGCCAGGCAGGGTATAGGTGCACGGGCTCCACCAGTTCCCTCCTGACACTCTCTTGTTCTTCTATTTTCTTAAAAGGAATACTTCTTTCAGTATTGTTTAATAAATTACTTTGTCAGTATATTGTTTTTTGTATTTAATCCTTCTTTAAAAAAAAATCCTACTTCGGCGACATCCTGTCTGGGAAAGTAAATTTACTGAGAAAATGTACAGAAAAGGAGTTATTAATTTAGTAGTTATTATTTATTAACATATTTTAAAGTGCATATTTAAGTGCATATTTTCTCAGTTTTACTGCATATTTGCATGCATATTTAGCCATTTTTAAATGCATAATTATCCTAAGCCTACACGTTACTCGCCCACACCATTAGACAACACATTAAGCTTCCAATATCTTCCCAGGCGGTAGTACCTCCCTGTTTGGTAGCAGCTGCCTACTACCTACTACCTATGAGAGCAGTACTCCAAGTTAGGGCGAATGAATCCCTTGTATACTTGAAGCAACTGCTCAGGGTGGGGTAGACCCTGCTGCCATACGGCATTACGAAATTTGTGACCAAGTCCCAGGTTGCTGATCTATCTTTCTGCCTCATTTACACACAATTGCAGGGTCTCAACTGTCTCTCTTACTATTGACAACACCACAAATATAACCGTACTCATTCTTGATCTGTTTTATTCATTCTGTTTTAGTCTCCTATGTCAGTTGATATTAATATTGAAGCGGGGCCTTCTCGGGTGGGTCCCACTGGTCGGGATGGTTGTGGACCCCAGGGCCGAACCTGATCTTCATCAAGTTACTGGGGCCTCAACTGACGCCACCGAGGTTGCTGGAGGATCGGCTTTTTTCACACTTCATTTTTCCAACATTCGCGGCATGAGATCCAACTTTCCTTCTGTGGAGCACCATCTATTAACCTCATCCCCCGACCTCTTACTGCTTTCCGAACTTCAACTGACCAAAGCAGCTTCACCCAAACCTTTTCAAGTCTCTAACTACAACCTTTATACCTCCTTCCGTTCTAAGGGAGGTGTATGGGCCTACTGCAGCACACGTACACCTATAGCCCGACTCACGGATCTTGAATCTTCCCTTTATGATGTCATCTGGCTCAAAATATCTCTACCAACTGTGACTATTTTTCTTTGTTTCCTGTACTGTTCTCCCAACTCTACCAACTACTTGGAACTCTTTGACTATCTCACTTCTTGCCATGAGTCGTTGCTATCCACACACCCCAACACCGAGATCCTCTACCTAGGGGATTTCAATGTACATCACAGAGAGTGGCCTGGCTCTGCAGGGGATGACCCAGCCGGAGCTGAGGCACTCTCCTTTTTCCCCACTTAATGATTGAGAACAAATAATCAAACACCCTACACGCGTTCCTCATCGACGCGACCAACTTGTTAACATTCTTGATCTTTGTTTTACCTCTAACCCCTCACACTATTCATACTCAATTTCTGCCCCCTTAGGGTCTTCTGATCACAGTCTTATTTCTATTAAATCAAACTGGGCACGACCACTTCCCCCACCCCCCTCTAAACGTCAACTATGGCACTATCGGAGGGCAAGCTGGCAATCCTTGCGAGAATTCTTCACCGACTTTCCTTGGGATGAATGTTGCTTTTCCACTCGGGGCGCCTCGGTATGTGCTGACAGCATTACTGGGGTTATACAGGGTGGTATGAGTGCAGTTATCCCATCTTCTACCAAAACTTTCACATTACAATCATGGGTTGATCGCTCCTGCTCTCTTGCTTGCAGGGAGAGAGATAGGGCATATCAAGCTATGAAATTATCTCCTTCTCCTATTACCCACACTTCCTTCATTACCTCCAGGAATCGTTGTAAGGCTATTCTTCGTAGGGCCAAGCGGAACTTTATAAAAATAAAGTCCGCTGTCCTGACTAATTCTGCCTCTAGTAAATCCTTCTGGTCCTTAACTAAAACATCTGTAACAACTTCTGCACGCCTTCTTTTCCTCCCCTCTTCCGACCTGATAACTCTATAGCCAACTCTCCCCCTGACAAAGCCAACCTCTTTGGCACCTTATTCTCCTCTAACTCCACCTTAGGCGATTCCCACTCTACCCCTCCTACCCCTGCTCCTCCTACTGAACCTATGCACTTTCCTATAATCTCTACTCGTAGGGTTGCCGGTGTGTTGCCAGGTTGAATGTGAGTAAGGCGCATGGATCGGACGGAATACCCCCTCGTGTTCTGAAGCCCTGGACCCTGTGCTTGCTCGCCTCTTTCGCCTCTGCCTCAAAACCCAAACTTTTCCTTCTTCTTGGAAGCATGCCTTGGTTCAGCCCATCCCGAAGAAGGGTGACCATTCTAATCCCTCTAACTATCGTCCCATTGCCCTAACTTCATCCCTCTCTAAGATTTTCGAAACTATCTTGAACTCCCATTTTCTCCGTCACCTTGAACGCCCTTCTCTTTTGTCGGATCACCAGTATGGCTTTCTCCAGGCGAGATCTACTGGTGATCTGCTCTCCTACTGCACCCATCTTTGGTCATCTTCTCTTAAGGATTATGGGGAAACTTTTGTCGTGGCTCTCGACATCTCCAAAGCATTTGACAGGGTATGGCACAAATCTTCACTTTCTAAACTTTCCTAATATAGTTTTTCTCCCCCACTTTGTTTCTCATCTCTAGCTTCCTTGAGAACCGATCCATGGCAGTTGTTGTCGAGGGATCGATCTCTCGCTCTTTCTCTACCAGTAGTGGCGTCCCACAGGGTTCTGTTCTATCACCTACTCTCTTCCTTGTTTTTATCAATGATTTACTTCACACTACAACTAATTCTATCCATTCTTACACTGATGATTCTACTCTTCACTCTTCTTCACATTTTCCCCTTCCTCCTAACTCTCAAACTAGATCTGTTTCTAGAGCTGATATCATTACTTCTATCAATGCGGATATGTGCAGCATCTCTGAATGGGAGGTACAAACTTGGTTAAGTTCAAGAGTAATAAAATTCAGTATTAACCAATTACACTTTCTAAATTAGATGATCTCCCACCAATTATATTTCAGGAAGCTATCATTCTGCCAATTTCTGAAATAAATATGCTAGGCCTCACCATTTCTTCCAATATGTCATGGAAGTCACACATCTTCAACATTGCTAAAGTTGTTTCCCGAAAGTTGGGAATGCTGTACAGATGCCGCAGCTACTTCACTCCTGAGCAGTTGCTTCAAGAATATAAGGGATTCATTCGTCCTAACTTGGAGTACTGCTCTCATATCTGGGGTGGCTCTTCTTCTGCCCAACTGTTAGATAGGGTGGAATCAAAGGCATTTCGTCTTATTAACTCTCCTCCTTTAGTCGACAATCTTTCTTCCCTTTCTCTTCGCCGCAATGTTGCTTCACTCTCTCTCTTTTACAGGTACTTTAACGGGCAATGTTCGGTGGATTTGGCATCCTGTGTACCGCCGGCAAGGCCGTGAGATCGTAACACTCATCTTGCCCGCGGTGCCCACCGTTTCTCTGTGGATGTCGGTCACACGAGAAAAACCCGTTATAGTACCTCCTTCTTTCCTCACACAGCCAAACTGTGGAATGCTCTGCCTTCTTCTGTGTTTCCATGCTCTTACAATCTGTCTCACTTCAAAAACCTGGTTTTTTGGCATATTTTTCTTTTCTGTTTTTTCTTTTCACTCCTATTTTTTTTGCTACCAAGGTCCCGTTGTGGGTCGATGACCTGTGCCCGGGTGGGCTATTACCCGTAAAAAAAAAAAAAAAAAAAAAATTATATATATATATATATATATATTTCATTAGCCCAATAAAGCACGCGGACTTCTACATACAATCAACACCTCAACCCGCCAGGATTCGAACCCACGGCCCACAAGCCTATGACTGTGACCGGGGAACGCTAACCGCTGGACCACCAGGATGCTAAAAGCAGTCCTAGACTTTGTTATATTTCACACAAAGCCTGTTCAACGAGCTTATGGCGCCGTGAACCTCTAATGGGGACCACCCGCACCTCTTAGGTGGTCAGAGTAACGTTTTACCAAATCGGGCTTCGGAACACGAGGATCCTGGCGGGTTGAGGTGGTGATTGTATGTGTATAAGGTTGAGTTATTATGTTGCTTCTCCTCGTGTCACGACGTTCAAAATCTCCAGCTGTCTTAATGACTCTCTGAAGGGGCGTATGTCTATCTCTGTCTGTCTGTCTGTCTGTCTTCAGCGTAACTCAAGAACAGACAGATCAAGTGTTCATATTTGATGTATATATATTCACCATGACAACCCTGAGAGCAGCGGTAAGTTTGGTGTCTAAGGTGAAGGAGACAGGTGTGAAAGGTATTAATGTGTTACCTGAGTTAAGTGTTGATGTGTACGGTGTTGGTGTAGCCTTTGTGAGGTGTTGTAGGGCGCTCGTCAGAGTATATACAATGTGGCAGCCCTATGTTTATTTACATTCGACGGAAGGAAACTCACATTAGCAACCATACAGTACTATGGCATCAAATTAAAATAATATTAAAACAAATATTTCAAAGATATTGATATATGGAATGTTTATATGACGAGCCCCTGTAAACGCACTTGTGAAGGGGACTGTACCTAGGCTATATGACGAGCCTCTGTAAACGCACTAGTGAAGGGGACTGTACCTAGGCTATATGACGAGCCCTGCAAACTCACTAGTGAAAAGGACTGTACCAAGGCTATATGACGAGCCTCTGTAAACGCACTAGTGAAGGGGACTGTACCTAGGCTATATGACGAGCCCTGCAAACTCACTAGTGAAAAGGACTGTACCAAGGCTATATGACGAGCCTCTGTAAACGCACTAGTGAAGGGGACAGTACCAAGGCTATATGACGAGCCCCTGAAAGCGCACTATTGAAGGGAATTGTACCTGTATGTGAACAACAATAGTGTAATGATGTGTATTAGTCTAAATATTTACTTCCTTTGGCGTTGTGAGGCCCAGGAAGATGTACAATGTAAAATAAGACAAACTAGGTTGTAATAAAGATCCACATTTACCCATTCTGTGACCATATTGACAAGCAAGGTGTTGGGACTTGTTGTGTGTTGGAGCTTCCCTGTTAATGGCCCACCTGTGTGACCCACCTGTTAATGGCCTACATGTGTGACCCACTTGTTAATGGCCCACCTATGTGACCCACATGTTAATGACCCACCTGTGTGACCTTTGACTTACATTACCATTAATTGCGTTGTTCAAGGTTCACAATAATAATAACAACAACAGCCAGATATATGTTGAAGCAGATACACTAACGACACCTCACTGTAATCACTAACTACACAGGTATGGTTTTAAATGAATAAATATGAAGGACTTTGAATAAAAAAAACAAAATAAAAATCCTCATTCTCCCTCAACATCCATCAGTCAAGTCAAGAAAGGAATAATTAAGCTTATTAAACTCAGCTTAAAATCATAACCCAGATTCGGAGCTGGAATGTGGGGAAGCTTGAGAAATATTACCTGATTTAATTGGTGAGAGACTGAGAATGATATTGAAGAGCTGGTTCTGAGTGAGAGAGAATTGAAAGGAGAGAGACAGAGAGAAGTGATAATTAAGACGTGAAGGAGATAGTTAAATTGGGGGTGAGGTGAGAGAAAGGGGGAACAAGGGGAGGAGAGAGGCTATGGCCGGGTTTAAAGGTAATGTGTAAGTGTTAATATCTGGAGTGTAATCTAATTAATTCTGGGTTAAAGCAGAGAAGATGGGGATAGGGTAGAGGTCACACTGATATTGGGTGTATCAGGGTCATGGTTTAACCCTTGGTGGATGATGGTTTAACTCTTGGTGAATGATGGTTTAACTCTTGGTGGATGGTGGTTTAATTCTTTTGGATGATGGTTTAACTCTTATGGATTATGGTTTAACTTTTATTATGATGTTTTAACTCTTTGTGAAGTGACTGTATTAATGGTAGTGGGTGTGGTGTCAGTATGGTAGGAAGTGGAATGGGGGTGTTTGGGGGAGTCATCTTTAAGACCAATCTCATTAGCATACCAACAGGAAGGTTTATGTGCGACTTTTAGTGTGGTGGCGGCGTCTCCTCACCGACCGTGTGTTAGACCAAACACACACACACACACACAGATACACACACAACCTCCAGCCGTGTCAGTTGTTTATGTACACGCAATTAGCCAGGCAGCTGCAAGAGGGCTTCACCGCTGCCCTGTCCTGTACTGACAAACTCCCGATGAAGTTTCTTAAGTTATTGAAGTACATCCGTGGTTCATTTTTATTTATTTCATAATTAATTCATCTCGAGGAAGGATCTGTCTGTCTGTCTCCTGGATTGGTTACAAAAAGGGTCTCGTCTCACCCCTAAAGTTCCCTTAAGTTTGAAACCCTTTACCAGAAGTACAAAACCCATTATCTAACCCTATGCCCCCATCTTACCATAACTACAAACCCTTAACATTACCCCCCCCCACCACACCACTTAACGAGCCCTTTATCCAACCTTAAAGTTCCCCCTTAAATCAGTGCGTATCCTAATAGCCTCTTAATATCCTCTCCTCTGCATTCAGCTATCAGTGCTGTATGACTCCTGTAAGGTGCCTCTAGACACGTGTTCTGTATCGCCTCCAGTCTCTTGTGTAATGTTGTATTTTTCTTTCTTTAACAGGTAGGTGTATGTGGCTTCTTTTGTGTTGGAGTTTGGCTTCTACTTGTCATCTGTGTGGTGTTCTTCAGGTGAGTGGATATCTTGTTTACTGTACTGGAGTGTGAGTTCCTCTTGTGTGGTCTTCAGTTGAGTCCGTGGCTTCGTAAATATTTGTGTGTGTCTTCGTCCTGTCAGATGCGTCTTGGAGTAATTCATGTTCTCCCGTTAGTCACCTTTACCCCAACACTTTTTTTTTTTTTTTTTTACGAGGCTTATCCTACCCGGGCACAGGTCATCAACCCACAACGGGCCTGGGGGGGGGGGGGTTAGAATAGGAAGATATTAGAAAAAGAAAAGGTTATACTGTATTAATCTACACCACGAAGATGCCGAAAAACCAGCTTTTTAAAGTGAGACAGATTGTAAGAGTATGGAAACACAGAAGAAGGCAGAAGGAGGTACTATAACGGGTTATTCTCGTGTGACCGACATCCACAGAGAAACGGTGGGCACCGCGGGCAAGACGTGTGTTACGAGCCCACGACCTTGCCGGCGGTACACAGGATGCCAAATCCACCGAACATTGCCCGTTAAAGTACCTGTAAAAGAGAGAGAGTGAAGCAACATTGTGGTGAAGAGAAAGGGAAGGGAGATAATCGACTGAAGGAGGAGAGTTAATAAGACGAAATAGTTAGGTCTTACCATATATAAAAAAATAACACCTCATACACACGGACAAAATTTACTCAGGTGATGTGTTGATCCGGAGATTTTGAATGTTAAGTCCGAGAATACTAATGTGGAAAGAATGTGTAGTACTGTCGGGTTGTTGATTGTTAAAAACACATACTAAGGTAATGAATGTATAATAATGGTTTTATGTGAGCGAGGTAGAGGCAGTATACAGGTAGAGGCAGTTATGGTCTTAGGTGGGTGCAGAAATAATGTTCTTTGATACCATAATTAACTGTTCTTAGATATTGTTTTTATTTACACAGAAAACAAAAATATAATTAATGATTTAAACCAAGATCCTCGTATATATTAACTAAGGACCTATTCATTAACAGGATGAACTAGACTCGGGAAAATTATTAGTTCATATATCGAGAAATAATGGCAGAAGATCTTTGCGTATACCCTAAGTGCTTGAGTCAGTGGATTGGTTGGGTTGGGTTAGGTTAGGTTTGGTTAGGTTGGTTAGGTTAGGTTAGGTTAGGTTGGGTTGGTTGGTTGGTTGGTTGGTTGATTTAATTTTCTGGCCGTTGATATCTTGGGTCATCACGGCAGTATCAATCAACGGGAAAACTCTTACATCCCCCAGAAGTTTGCACGAATGAGTAGGTCCTCGAGTTCCTGTGTAGAAGAATGAAAGATGTACAGTGAGATAATGAGGTAGAGCAATGTTGTGGTAGAGAGGAGTATGAACTATTACATACAGGTAACTAATGATGATATGAGAACTACTTGGGAGTTTACATACAGGTAACTAATGATGATATGAGAACTACTTGGGAGTTTTGTGAAAGGACAAATACCTGTAGATGATCGTATTGAGAGCTAGCGATGGCAGTGGTAGAGTAATGGTAGACTGTGGTTGACGAACGCAACTGTGGCAGATGAACGCAACTGTGGTAGACGAACGCAACTGTGGTAGATGAACGCAACTGTGGTAGAGCAATAGTCGACTGTGGTAGACGAACGCAACTGTGGTAGATGAACGCAACTGTGGTAGATGGACGCAACTGTGGTAGATGAACGCAACTGGTAGATGGATGCAACTGTGGTAGATGAACGCAACTGTGGTAGATGGATGCAACTGTGGTAGAAGAATGCTGTGGTAGATGAACGCAACTGTGGTAGGTGGATGCAACTGTGGTAGATGGATGCAACTGTGGTAGATGAACGCAACTGTGGTAGATGAATGCAACTGTGGTAGATGGATGCAACTGTGGTAGATGAACGCAATTGTGGTAGATGAATGCAACTGTGGTAGATGAACGCAACTGTGGTAGATGAACGCAACTGTGGTAGATGGATGCAACTGTGGTAGATGAACGCAACTGTGGTAGATGGATGCAACTGTGGTAGATGGATGCAACTGTGGTAGATGAACGCAACTGTGGTAGATGAGCGCAACTGTGGTAGATGGATGCAACTGTGGTAGATGAACGCAACTGTGGTAGATGGATGCAACTGTGGTAGATGGATGCAACTGTGGTAGATGAACGCAAATGTGGTAGATGAACGCAACTGTGGTAGATGGATGCAACTGTGGTAGATGAACGCAACTGTGGTAGATGGATGCAACTGTGGTAGATGGATGCAACTGTGGTAGATGAACGCAACTGTGGTTGATGAACGCAACTGTGGTAGATGAACGCAACTGTGGTAGATGGATGCAACTGTGGTAGATGAACGCAACTGTGGTAGATGAACGCAACTGTGGTAGATGAACGCAACTGTGGTTGATGAACGCAACTGTGGTAGATGGATGCAACTGTGGTAGATGGATGCAACTGTGGTAGATGAATGCAACTGTAGTAGATGAACGCAACTGTGGTAGATGAATGCAACTGTGGTAGATGAATGCAACTGTAGTAGATGAACGCAACTGTGGGAGATGAACGCAACTATGGTAGATGGGTGCAACTGTGGTAGATGAATGCAACTGTGGTAGTTGAATGCAACTGTAGTAGATGAACGCAACTGTGGGAGATGAACGCAACTGTGGTAGATGAACGCAACTGTGGGAGATGATCGCAACTGTGGTAGATGAACGCAACTGTGGTAGATGAATGCAACTGTGGTAGTTGAATGCAACTGTAGTAGATGAACGCAACTGTGGGAGATGAACGCAACTGTGGTAGATGAATGCAACTGTGGTAGATGAACGCAACTGTGGTTGATGAACGCAACTGTGGTAGATGGATACAGTAGATGTGGTTGAGAGATACGTGACGGGAGATGGTTGAGACCGAGAATTGAATTGAATTGTAACAGTTTATTTAGCCAGAAAAACACAGATGCAGAGTGGATAATAATAACAATATTAACGTGGCTGAGCCAGTTGAGAACCTGAGCTGCACCTGATATATACTATACATTTATCTCAAGGAAGTATTATTTAACATTTAGTATCATCTGGAATAGTACAATAGCATGGTGGTAACAAGAACATCTCATAATGTTACCACGGTTATCACTTTAATAATTATTTATTATATATATATATATATATATATATATATATATATATATATATATATATATATATATATATATATATATATATATATATATATATATATATATTACAGTGGAATTGAAAAACATAAGTATAATGGGGGAGCAGTACAACATGGGTTGTACAGTAATATGGTTGAACAAGAGGACAGAGCTGTCAGGATTATGTTTTGTTGCCAATTATGTATTGCAATGGTAATTGCTTATTTATTTACAATATAATTTCCGATAAACGGATTTGATGGTACAATAAAAGCAGGTACTGTAAATATAGTAAGTGTTACAAGAAATATTAATACTTCGACAATTGATATTTTTTAAGAGATGATTTAAAGGAAGGGAGCTTTGTATTTGCTGGGATGTGTGGGGGTAAGTTGTTCCACACCTTCACACCGTGATATTTTATGGAGGTCTGGGACTGAGAGGAGGTCATGGGGGGTAGTCTTAGTAGCTCTGGGTGCCTTAAGTGTATCTCTGATTATTCCGGAACTGGAAATAACTATTGTCAACCAAGTGATTGATAGATTTGTAAACAAAGAGGGCACAGCAGTAGGTGTTAATATCTTCGAATTTTAAAAATTTCAATATAGCAAATTTTTCGTTTGTGTGATCTGTATTTTTTTCAAGTAGGTCATTGTCCGTACAACTCTCTTTTGTGCAGTAACCAGAGATTGTGTTTTGAAGAGCCAGAGGCCCCCCCCCCCCCCCCATAGTGTGTGACAGTGTATCAGGTGTTGGTAAACAAGACCATGATAGACTGTCGAGTGTGATACATGATACCGCACTGTTTATTGACTTTACTGTGAATGGCTTGTATGTGGTTTCTCCAATTTTAGTTTCTCATCAACAATAACTCCGAGGAATTTAGTATTTTGTTCGCGTTTGAGGACTATATTACCGAGGTACAGGGGGTCAAAGTCTGAGGGTAAGTTTTTGCTTCTGTGAAAGATTGTGTAGTGGGTTTTTTCGAGGTTTAAGGTCAGTTTGTTACTTATTACCCAGGTCCCGACTTTAGTTAATTCAGTGTTCATAGTTCTCATCAAGGAATGGAGGTCTGTGTTGCTGGCATAGAGATTACTATCGTCTGCAAATAAGTTGTATTTTATGAGTGTGCTGGCGTGGACTATGTCGTTTATGTACAACAAAAACAGTACTGGGCCGAGAATGGAACCTTGGGGGACGCCATACAAGATTGGCGAGGAGAGATAAATTAATTTCTCTGATGAATCAACATGGTGTGAGACGACGAGATTAGGTTAGGTTAGGTTAGGTTAGGTTAGGTTCGGTTGGATTATTTTTAATGTTGTATTTTTATTTCATTAAACATAATATATATTTTATATATTTCTTAAGTATATAACGTAACTCATATTACTGTACTGTACGTGTTTATAACGTAACTCATATTACTGTACTGTACGTGTTTATAACGTAACTCATATTACTGTACTGTACGTGTTTATAACGTAACTCATATTACTGTACTGTACGTGTTTATAACGTAACTCATATTACTGTACTGTACGTGTTTATAACGTAACTCATATTACTGTACTGTACGTGTTTCCTTAGTAATAAATTGAAGAACATTAAACACCTGTGTCCATTCACACCTGTCATGCACACCTGTCATTCACACCTGTCATTCACACCTGTCATGCATCACTATAGTAAATACATGTTGTTATGATTCTGACATTGATTACAGGGATATATATGGCTGTCACTGTCTGTCTGTCTGTCTGTCTGTCGTTACTCTAAGAAGTTGGAGCGAATTTTCAAGTGGTGAATGTGTGAGTAAAGCTCAGCAGTGAGCATTTACCTGAGCTATGGCCAGCCTCCACTGTAAAGGTCTGACAGTCACGTATCATCTTCAGTATCTGTCAGCTGTCAGTCTTGAGTCATACTGCCATCTCCTGTAAGTCACCAGGTATAGTTATTCCTTATTTAGTACCAGATATTGTTTAATGGTTTATATGAGTTATGAGTCACCATATCGGCAGGTGTTTGTGAGGTGTACACGTGTGAGTCACCATATTTGCAGGTGTTTGTAAGGTGTACACTTGTGAGTCACCATATTTGCAGGTGTTTGTGAGGTGTACACTTGTGAGTCACCATATTACCAGGTGTTTGCTTCGCCTATTGTAGTATGGGGTATAATAATGGGATCACACACTCGGCCACAAACAACACTGTGGTCAGAGAAACACTCAGTGTACAGTAATAAATTTCCCACAACTCGGAACTTGTACAGTAAGCGACGATACATTACAGTTATCAGTAACATCACTGTGGCCATCATCATCAGCGTCCCCTTTATCCGTCATCATACAAATGGCCGCGATAACTCCTCGTCCCGTATAATGGAAGTCATCGCTACGTTGTGATGCTGTGTCAGATAGATATCGCTGTTATCACTGTTATCTTTTTTTTATTGTCTCACCAGAACCCGTTACTGTGGAGGCTGATGGTCGCAACTCACTCTGGTAAATCACCTGAACCAAACTGGTAAACCATCTCCCTGTGTACGTTACCTGTGAGAGAATCACAAGTTGTTACGACAGATGCGCTACGTGTTACATCCTATGCCAGACATGTTAGCTCCCCTACGCCTACGTGATACAGGGGGAGGGGGGGGATCACGACCATAGAGGTTACCAGAACTTGACGTGGTTATGTTAGTGTGTGGATGATAGGAGAGCTTGACGTGGTTATGTCTGTGTGGATGATAGGAGAGCTTGACGTGGTTATGTCTGTGTGGATGATAGGAGAGTTTGACGTGGTTATGTCTGTGTGGATGATAGGAGAACTTGACGTGGTTATGTCTGTGTGGATGATAGGAGAACTTGACGTGGTTATGTCTGTGTGGATGATAGGAGAATTTAGCGTGGTTATGAGAGTGTCAGTGTGTGGAGTTCTATGGTAACCTTCTCCTGTGAATGTTAATGTATGTCAAGCCTCTCATATAAATTATAATGATATCTAGAATCTATGGCAAAATTGTCTACGTTCTCGTGTTGTCGGTCGACGGAACTGTAAGGGTGTTGAGGGTCTATGCGGTAACTCCTTAAGGCTGATCCTATGGCAACTCTGAACCGTACCTATGACTAAAATTTCTTGTGGCAACTTTGATAATTTTGATTATGCTTAAGACTTATTTCTGGCAATCTTGTGAGACCGTACTCAAGTTAAGGGTCTGTATTTTAACCCTGTGACCGCATATCTGACAAGCTACAGACTTGACTCTAGTCCAAGATCTCTGTGACTGGCCTTGAAGACTCACTCTTTCTCACCAAATTGTTCCTGGCAAGAAAACAAGACCTTTAGCGAGGGTGTGCCGGGGTAAGGCTCGCCCTAACAACCTTCTCTAGTCCACAAACAAGATCGTGGATCACCGGAAACCTCATTATCATACACGGCCACAGCTGAGCGACCTCCTGAACCAGACTACCAGCCGCCGGTGACAGGGTCCGTCTCACAACCTGCCCAGGTGATGGTCTCGTGTGTGTGTGTGTGTGTGTGTGTGTGTGTTAAAATAATAATAATAATAATTAACGGTTTATTGAAAGAGCATGGCAACCGGAAGGCTGAAAATATACAGTTACATAATTGGGGAATGGGTCTCTTCATTTACAAATAATATACAAGTAACATAAGTGATACAAATATGAAATGTAATAACTAGGTGGGGAGAAGCTCAAACTACAGTTCATTTCAACATAGTGACAGTGCAAGGAGTAGTGTTTACTGGGAGTGAATACACTGGTTGATTACAAGTTAGTGATAATTTTTACAATGGTTGGGACTGGGCTGTTCTTATAGCGATCGGTTCGTGCTCGTATGGGCTGGATGCAATTGTGGTGTTGAACAGCAATTCTCGGGCGAGGGATCTCAGGTGGTAGTAGGAGCCAGCGTCGAGGATGGTGCAGAAGCTTCTTACCAAATTTGCAGATGGTGAGTGAGAGCCGAGAGGGTCAGTGTGTTGAGCGTTTTTTGATATGTGGTGTAGGAAGGGGAGAGAATAATCTTGCATGCCCTCTTTTGCACTTTTTCTAGGTGTTTACGTTGTGTGGCATTTAGGGAGGAAGACCAGGTAGGGGAGGCATAGGTGAGCTTGGGAAGTATGAATGTTGAGTAAACACTGAGGTGCCCGGGTGCAGGAACTCCTAGGACTTGAGTCGGCGGAGGAGGTGGAGACGGAAGCTGGAGGATTTGACAACTTCACTGACATGTGGTTTCCAATTTAGTTTGTTGTCTATGGTGACGCCGAGGAGCTTAGTGGAATCTACAACCTGGAGTGTGTTGGGACCTAAAGTAATGGCAGGGGGTGGGGCAAGGTCGGAGGAGAGGTTGATGTGTATAACCATGGTCTTCGTATGGTTTATGGTGACCTGGTTGTTGGTGGCCCAGTTTTGGAGACTGTTCAATAAATCTTGAAGGGCGGTATAGTCGGGAACAGAATTGTTATCACTGATCCCAATGGTGGAGTCGTCGACATATTTCCAGCGAGCAGGGTTTCTCTTAGGGCA
The DNA here is from genome assembly GCA_958450375.1 of Homarus gammarus. Lineage (NCBI taxonomy): Eukaryota > Metazoa > Arthropoda > Malacostraca > Decapoda > Nephropidae > Homarus > Homarus gammarus. The sequence continues at coordinate 2,611,550 of CAUDMG010001333.1, forward strand.
TCATTGATAAGCATAAGGAAGCATAGTGGTCCCATCTTGGTGCCTTGAGGGACGCTACAGGTGAGTGACTGAAAGGTGGAGACAGCCCCTCAGAAGCGTACAGCTTGGCGTCGGTTACTGAGGAAGTTTGTAAGCCATGGTATAAGACTTCTTCGAAACCCGAGGGCGATAGTTTTGTTGATGATTAAATTGTGGTCGACTAGGTCGAATGCCTTTGTGAAATCAATGAAGGCGACAGCTACAGACGATTTTCGTTTCTCCAGATGGCGGTATATGCAGTCGAGAAAGCTGACAAGACAGTGAGTGGTGGAGGAAGTTTTCATATTACCAAATTGGTGTGTGTGTGTGTGTGTGTGTGTGTGTGTGTGTGTGTGTGTGTGTGTGTGTGTGTGTGTTTCAGCATCTCGGCTCCCACCTGTCCACCACCGCACACATCGATGAAGAGATTCTGCATCGGATCAGATGTGCATCTCGGCCTTTGGCAGACGCCGTACCCGTGTCTTCAGCTTTAGGGAGCTGAAATTATCTACAAAGTTACACGTATATAGAGCAGTGGTCCTTCCCACCCTGGTATATGGCAGCGAGACATGGGTCACATACAGGAGGCACCTCAAGGCACTTGAAAACTTTCACCAACGTAGTCTACATTCCATCCTCCGAGTTTGCTGGGAAGAAAAGAGAACAAACGCCAGTATTCTCGCTGACACCAACTGTAGGAGCATCGAGGCTACCATCATCCACGAACAACAACACTGGACTGATCATGTTACCCGCATGGAAGACTGCCAAAGCAGCTACTTTATAGTCACATAACGAATAGTAAAAGTAACGCTGGCGGGCAACTGAAAAGACATAAGGATAATCTTAAGACAAACCTGAAAAAGTGCCAAATAGACCCCTTCACCTGGGAGTCGATTACTCCACATCGTAACGCTTGGAAGAGCACCACACGAGAAGGTGTCAATACTTTCGAGCTCGCCCGACTGCAAACCGAGGCAGACAAGCGTCAACGCCGGAAAGACGCTGCCACCGCCCCTCCCGCACTAGAAATAGCCCTCACATGTAGAACATCTGTGAACAACCCTACCGGTCCCGTATCGGTCTCTTCAGTCACCCCAAAACTCACCAACCTAGGTGACATCCCTAATAACTCATATAATTGTATTATAACTGGGTGATCGTCACACTCGATTCCGAGTGACAGCAAAGTAGTAGATGGTGGTGTCTCGTCACAAGTGCCAAGGTAGTTGAGGACATGTTGGTTTAGAAGATGGACTTTAAACTGCTTCTAGGAATGTATCATCACTGCAGTTGGTTATAGATTTATGTCTTTAGATAAGGTAGAAAATAACCAAATCAATTTGCATTAAAGAGTACAGTTATTCTTTCACCAATACATTTTTGGGATGGACACGATCTGCTATCAGAGACCAGGGTCCAGTGTACACACTCGGGGTCCATCACTGAAATACGAGTCCAACAACAAGTGCATGGTTCACGTAGACTTGCAGGAGAATGAAGCATAGTTTGTTTACTCAACAGCGCATGTGCTCCTGAGATGGACATGTCCCAGACCTGTTTTTTCTGGAATATGCCTGCTTGCCCTCATCTGACTTGACTCAAACACATTATGGTAAGCTTGAAAGAATTCAGGTACAGACGTTGTGGCATATCTCTCTTGAGGCAGTGATGCCCTTCAGTCGGAAGTCTGTGTTTAGGGCGGGGCTTACAGAACCTTTTAAGGCACATGAGCCGCGCATCCATCATCTGTCATCTCTCAGACAAACAACTGGTTGATGGAGTGTAGGCAGCCAGAGCAAGTCACTCTCAGGTGCTCCTCGCCGACCAAACACTCTGAATGACTGCAGCCAAGTTGTGTTGTGTACACCTGACTTACTCTGTCTCTTATGTCAAACTCAAAACCTTTTATTTTAATTTTTCTTTTGTTATTCGTTGCTTTAAGGTTTTTGTCCAAATTGTGGCTGTGATAACAGCTGCTTTGATCCTCCATTGTGTGAGTAAGAGACAGTCGATATAGTCGTGTGGAAGAGAGACAAAGAGAGCTAGAGAAAGGCAGAAACAAAGGGGGAGGTGAGGCAAGACTCACTCTCATAACAGGTAAGTTAAAGGGGAGTGTACAGTACACTACAGTACTATATGAACACATTATTTTAAAGGAACGTAAGAAATAGTAAATAACGGCAATAATAGAGAACACCAACACAAAGAGGTGAAATGAGACCAAGAAAGATGGTAAGAAAAAGAAGGACAGTAAAGAATCTGTGGTTGGTTTAAAAATGCAAGCCACGGTGTTTTCTGCACACGTCGGCGTGATGACGATCGATGGTAATGGTGCCACAGGGGGTCAGCGGCTATTCTCGTCCAGACGGCTGCTGCCTTGAAATATGACGGTCGTGTGCTAAGAGGTTACGGCAGTGAGGCCTTGTTGTGGTTGTCGGACACGAGATTCAGTAGTAGTGACAAGTGATCGTGGGCACTTCGTGCCCGGTGGCAAGTCCGATGGTACAGTTTACCGAGGCGTGAAAGTTTGAACGCTCGTGCTTGGCTAGCGTGTAAGTACCGTCCGGCTGACAGCGTACAGCGACATCGTTTTCCAGATGGTCGTGGTTGATATAAACATGGTCGTGGTTGTTATAATCAAAGTCGTGGTTATGATCATAGTCGTGGTTGTTATAATCATGGTCGTGGTTGTTATAATCATTGTCGTGCTTGTTATATTAATAGTCGTGCTTGTTATATTAATGGTCGTGCTTGTTATAATCATAGTCGTGGTTGTTATAATCATGGTCGTGGTTGTTATAATCATAGTCGTGGTTGTTATAATCATGGTCGTGGTTGTAAAATCATGGTCGTTGTTGTTATAATCATGGTCGTGGTTGTTATAATCATATTCGGGGTTGTTATAATCATAGTCGTGGTTGTTATAATCATGGTCGTGGTTGTTATAATCATGGTCGTGGTTGTTATAATCATGGTCGTGGTTGTTATAATCATGATCGTAGTTGTTATAATCATGGTCGTGGTTGTTATAGTCATTGTCGTGCTTGTTATATTAATGGTCGTGCTTGTTATAATCATAGTCGTGGTTGTTATAATCATGGTCGTGGTTGTTATAATCATAGTCGTGGTTGTTATAATCATGGTCGTGGTTGTTATAATCATGGTCGTGGTTGTTATAATCATATTCGGGGTTGTTATAATCATGGTCTTGGTTGTTATATTCATGGTCGTGGTTGTTATAATCATGGTCCTGGTTGTTATAATCATAGTCGTGATTGTTATAATCATGGTCGTGGTTGTTATAATCATAGTCGTGGTTGTTATAATCATGGTCGTGGTTGTTATAATCATAGTCGTGGTTGTTATAATCATGGTCGTGGTTGTAAAATCATGGTCGTAGTTGTTATAATCATGGTCGTGGTTGTTATAATCATGATCGTAGTTGTTATAATCATGGTCGTGGTTGTTATAGTCATTGTCGTGCTTGTTATATTAATGGTCGTGCTTGTTATAATCATAGTCGTGGTTGTTATAATCATGGTCGTGGTTATAATCATAGTCGTGGTTGTTATAATCATGGTCGTGGTTGTAAAATCATGGTCGTGGTTGTTATAATCATGGTCGTGGTTGTTATAATCATATTCGGGGTTGTTATATTCATGGTCGTGGTTGTTATAATCATGGTCGTGGTTGTTATAATCATAGTCGTGGTTGTTATAATCATGGTCGTGGTTGTTATAATCATGGTCGTGGTTGTTATAATCATAGTCGTGGTTGTTATAATCATGGTCGTGGTTGTTATAATCATGGTCGTGGTTGTTATAATCATGGTCGTAGTTGTTATAATCATGGTCGTGGTTGTTATAATCATAGTCGTGGTTGTTATAATCATGGTCGTGGTTGTTATAATCATAGTCGTGGTTGTTATAATCATGGTCGTGGTTGTTATAATCATGGTCGTGGTTGTTATAATCATGGTCGTGGTTGTTATAATCATGGTCGTGGTTGTTATAATCATGGTCGTGGTTGTTATAATCATATTCGTGGTTGTTATAATCATGGTCGTGGTTGTTATAATCATGGTCGTGGTTGTTATAATCATGGTCGTGGTTGTTATAATCATGGCCGTGGTTGTTATAATCATGGCCGTGGTTGTTATAATCATGGTCGTGGTTGTTATAATCATGGTCGTGGTTGTTATAATCATGGTCGTGGTTGTTATAATCATGGTCGTGGTTGTTATATTCATGGTCGTGGTTGTTATAATCATAGTCGTGGTTGTTATAATCATGGTCGTGGTTGTTATATTCATGGTCGTGGTTGTTATAATCATGGTCGTGGTTGTTATAATCATGGTCGTTGTTGTTATAATCATGGCCGTGGTTGTTATAATCATGGTTCGTTGTTGTTATAATCATGGTCGTGGTTGTTATAATCATGGTCCTGGTCGTGAGACTTACAGTATCTAATATACTATAAGAAGGAATAGAATAAAGGTTAGAATAATTAGTTAAGGAAATATTCGCCATAAGGAGAGGTTAAAATCATAAAACAAAAAAATTATTATGAATCACCGATGATCATTCAGAGATAAATTATATTATGAAGAGAAGTGACCTTGATTCTGGTTAGATTAGTCACCATCTGCGTAAGTCATCACCTGTGTTAAGTCATCATAGTCATCATCTACGTTAGTCAGTTTTAGGCCTATCTCTCATGACTGACCGACCATCGATGTTGTTTCCGCGCGAGGGTGTTAGTTTTCAATGCTTCTTATTACTTACGCTGGTGGATGTAAGACCTCCTACCCTCACTGACGCAGCTATGGTCAATTTGGTGTTATTCTTGTTTATAAATGCCTTCTAATCTGTCTCAAGTCTATCCGTTCTGTCTATTGCCATCCCAACTGTCTGTTCGTCTGCGTGGTGTTTGACTGTAAGCCCGTCTGTACTCTTTGTGTCGTCAAATCTGTCTGTCTTATCCGTTGTTGGCGTGTGTCTACCTGTTTGTCTAATGTGAACCAGTCAGTCAGCTGTCTGTCTGTCCTGTTAGTTGCCATATTGTCTATTTGTGCAGGTATGAATCTGTCTATTTTTGTCAACCTCCTGTCTGTTTCACTGTCTATATTCACCCTGTGTCTATTGTAGTCATCTTCTCCGCATTCCTGTTATTATCTTTTTATCTCATCTCCTTTTCCATGTACAGTCAGCCACAGGAATAAGTATACACTGTAGCTGTAAGGTCGTCTGGTAACGTTGAAACTGCGCATCTAGACGCATGATGAAACTCAGCTCCCCCCACCTGTTTTCTGTTTCCCCTTCTTTATTCTTCTATTTACTCATCTTCCTTCCTTTATTAATCCAAACAACATTAAAAAAAAGCAGGCTAAGAAAGAAAGTGGGGAGAAGAGGAGGGAGCCGTATGATAACTGCAATCGTGGGCTGACAGCGTCCACCGAATGAGGGTGTGCCAAGTCCGTAGACTTGCATCATTTTTCCAGCGTAAATAAAATGGTTATGTAATGGCTTCCTAAAGAAACCATCGATATGGGACCAGGTTTGTTCCACTCTTTGAATTTTTTGCGATTTTTCCACCAAGTTTGATGAAAAAAGATTGTGCTGTTTCGGCTGCCCAGAACAGACACACACACACACACACACACGCACGCCTAGTCCTATAGTATATTAGATGAATGATGCGTGTTACTGCGGTGTACTGTATAACTACCAGCTGGGTGTACTGTATTGACGATAGTGATCAGTGAGGTACAGTACACAGGTATGGTTGTTTGCGTGTACGGAGAGAGTCGAGGACCCAGACTCAGAGCAGCTCAACAGTTGGTCGGTGCCAATCTTTTAAGGCAAATTATGGCTAATAATTAATAGCTATAGTCATACTATGTTCCGGTGCCGAGGGTCGAGTGAAGTAGAGAACATATCTTATTGACTGTTTCATACTGTGTACACAATCCTGACTCCTAACTTAACCTTCAGTCACCACAAGAGAGGCAGTCACCTGGGTACTCTTTCATACCTCAAGGGACACGTTATAGGTGTATTTATAATGCATCTTACTATGAGCAGCAACAATCCAGCTTCAGTGTATGTGTGGTAATAAGCTCTGGGCCACACACAGGACGTTCTCTTAACATCATGGATGGTAAACAGTCTTGGAGAGGCAGACGCCCGTATTATTAAACAAAATCTTCCCTTGAAGAGGGTCGTCGTGTTTCAACCCGAGTTTTAAACTAAATGAGTCCTGAGGGACACCTCAGTACAGTACTTAACGGGGTGGTGTGGCGGTAAAATTAACTAATTACAATAAAATTCATTTATAATATTGGAATGAATTAAGTTTTACCACCACACCACCCCGTTGTTTAATAATACGGGCGACAGTGTCCTGTACAACTCTTGATGTGACTTCAACAAGATTTGGTACTTGCAGGGAAAATGAAACTATGAACTCAACGAAAACATGAACAATTATACCAGTAGGTGGAACAAGGCGAGCACGGGGAAGTAACACCTATACCGTGACGAGTTGCAGGTATTGACATGTGCTACGTGTGAATTGTGCAAAGTAACAGAGAGGAGGTTCATGAATACTGGATTAAATTTTTCTGATCAACGAAAAGAGAAACAGAATCTAACCCACTGCCTCGGTATCTCTACCTTCCCCAGGCAAACTATATATCATGAGTTAGGAAACCTTGTGTAGAGGCTGCCCCAATGTTCTATCACCTGGTGGAGCATGTCCCAGTGTTCTAACACCTGGTGGAGCATGTCCCAGTCTTCTATCACCTGGTGGAGCATGTCCCAGTCTTCTATCACCTGGTGGAGCTTGTCCCAGTCTTCTATCACCTGGTGGAGCATGTCCAAGTGTTCTATCACCTGATGCAGCATGTCCCAGTGTTCTATCACCTGGTGGAGCCTGTCCCAAAGTTCTATCACCTGGTGGAGCATGTCCCAGTGTTCTAACACCTGGTGGAGCATGTCCCAGTCTTCTATCTCCTGGTGGAGCCTGTCCCAGTGTTCTATCACCTGGTGGAGCATGTCCCAGTGTTCTATCACCTGGTGGAGCATGTCCCAAAGTTCTATCACCTGGTGGAGCATGTCCCAGTCTTCTATCTCCTGGTGGAGCCTGTCCCAGTGTTCTATCACCTGGTGGAGCATGTCCCAGTGTTCTATCACCTTGTGGAGCATGTCCCAGTGTTCTATCACCTGGTGGAGCATGTCCCAGTGTTCTATCACCTGGTGGAGCATGTCCCAGTGTTCTATCACCTGGTGGAGCATGTCCCAGTGTTCTATCACCTGGTGGAGCATGTCCCAGTTTCTGTCACCTGGTGGAGCATGTCCCAGTGTTCTATCACCTGGTGGAGCATGTCCCAGTGTTCTATCACCTTGTGGAGCATGTCCCAGTGCTCTATCACCTGGTGGAGCATGTCCCAGTGTTCTATCACCTTGTGGAGCATGTCCCAGTGCTCTATCACCTGGTGGAGCATGTCCCAGTGTTCTATCACCTGGTGGAGCATGTCCCAGTTTTCTGTCACCTGGTGGAGCATGTCCCAGTTTTCTGTCACCTGGTGGAGCATGTCCCAGTGTTCTATCACCTGGTGGAGCATGTCCCAGTGTTCTATCACCTGGTGGAGCATGTCCCAGTGTTCTATCACCTGGTGGAGCATGTCCCAGTGTTCTATCACCTGATGGAGCAAATCCCAGTGTTCTATCACCTAGTGGAGCAAGTCCCAGTGTTCTATCACCTGGTGGAGCATGTCCCAGTGTTCTATCACCTGGTGGAGCATGTCCCAGTGTTCTATCACCTGGTGGAGCATGTCCCAGTGTTCTATCACCTGTTGGAGCATGTCCGGGTGTTCTATCACCTGTTGGAGCATGTCCCAGTGTTCTTTCACCTGGTGGAGCATATCCGAGTGTTCTATCATCTGGTGGAACATGTCCCAGTGTTCTATCACCTGGTGGAGCATGTCCCAGTGTTCTATCACTTGGTGGAGCATGTCCCAGTGTTCTATCACCTGGTGGAGTATTTCCTAGTGTTCTATCACCTGTTGGAGCATGTCTCAGTGTTCTATCACCTGGTGGAGCATATCCGAGTGTTCTATCACCTGTTGGAGCTGTCCCAGTGTTCTATCACCTGTTGGAGCATGTCCCAGTGTTTTATCACCTGTTGGAGCATGTCCCAGTGTTCTATCATCTGTTGGAGCATATCCGGGTGTTCTATCACCTGTTGGAGCATGTCCGAACAGAGACACAGACGACCACAACCTGAAGTATGGCGACCCAGTGCCCGAGGCTGTTAACTCAGGCTGTTGTCTTGTGTTTGTATGAGCCAGCTGCCTGATGACGAAATTTCCATGCATAGCAAATGGGTGGAGTTGCCGGGGCCTCTATAAGCTGCAGACGGGCGCTAACCTGACCACTGATGGTGAGTAAATTGTGTAGTGTTGGTGATGAAGGGGGAGGAAGAAGATGGTGAGGAGGAGGAGGAAGATGGTGAAGTGGAGGGGGAGGAAGATGGTGAAGAGGAGGAGGAGTTATAAGGATATTAGAGACGTATGTACATGGTCAATTGAGCACGTGTGGGTACTGTAGGCACGTGTGGGTACTGTAGGCACGTGTGGGTACTGTAGGCACGTGTGGGTACTGTAGGCACGTGTGGGTACTGTAGGCACGTGTGGGTACTGTAGGCACGTGTGGGTGCTGTAGGTATGTGTGGGTACTGTAGGCACGTGTGGGTGCTGTAGGTATGTGTGGGTATTGTAGGCACGTGTGGGTATTGTAGGCACGTGTGGGTACTGTAGGCACGTGTGGGTACTGTAGGTATGTGTGGGTACTGTAGGCAAGTGTGGGTACTGTAGGCACGTGTGGGTACTGTAGGCACGTGTGGGTACTGTAGGCACGTGTGGGTATTGTAGGTATGTGTGGGTACTGTAGGCACGTGTGGGTATTGTAGGTATGTGTGGGTACTGTAGGCACGTGTGGGTATTGTAGGTATGTGTGGGTACTGTAGGTATGTGTGGGTACTGTAGGCACGTGTGGGTACTGTAGGCACGTGTGGGTATTGTAGGCACGTGTGGGTACTGTAGGTATGTGTGGGTACTGTAGGCACGTGTGGGTATTGTAGGCACGTGTGGGTACTGTAGGTATGTGTGGATACTGTAGGCACGTGTGGGAACTGTAGGCACGTGTGGGTACTGTAGGTATGTGTGGATACTGTAGGCACGTGTGGGAACTGTAGGCACGTGTGGGTACTGTAGGTATGTGTGGGTACTGTAGGCACGTGTGGGTACTGTAGGCACGTGTGGGTACTGTAGGCACGTGTGGGTACTGTAGGTATGTGTGGGTACTGTAGGCACGTGTGGGTACTGTAGGTATGTGTGGGTACTGTAGGCACGTGTGGATACTGTAGGCACGTGTGGGTACTGTAGGTATGTGTGGGTACTGTAGGCACGTGTGGGTACTGTAGGCACGTGTGGGCATTGTAGGCACGTGTGGGTACTGTAGGCACGTGTGGGTACTGTAGGCACGTGTGGGTACTGTAGGTATGTGTGGGTACTGTAGGCACGTGTGGGTACTGTAGGCACGTGTGGGTACTGTAGGCACGTGTGGGTACTGTAGGTACGTGTGGGTATTGTAGGCACGTGTGGGTACTGTAGGCACGTGTGGGTATTGTAGGTATGTGTGGGTACTGTAGGTATGTGTGGGTATTGTAGGCACGTGTGGGTACTGTAGGCACGTGTGGGTATTGTAGGTACGTGTGGGTATTGTAGGCACGTGTGGGTACTGTAGGCACGTGTGGGTATTGTAGGTATGTGTGGGTATTGTAGGCACGTGTGGGTATTGTAGGCACGTGTGGGTATTGTAGGTATGTGTGGGTATTGTAGGTACGTGTGGGTATTGTAGGTATGTGTGGGTACTGTAGGTATGTGTGGGTATTGTAGGTATGTGTGGGTATTGTAGGTATGTGTGGGTATTGTAGGCACGTGTGGGTACTGTAGGCACGTGTGGGTATTGTAGGTACGTGTGGGTACTGTAGGCACGTGTGGGTATTGTAGGTATGTGTGGGTATTGTAGGTATGTGTGGGTATTGTAGGTATGTGTGGGTATTGTAGGTATGTGTGGGTATTGTAGGTATGTGTGGGTATTGTAGGCACGTGTGGGTATTGTAGGTACGTGTGGGTACTGTAGGCACGTGTGGGTATTGTAGGTACGTGTGGGTATTGTAGGTACGTGTGGGTATTGTAGGTACGTGTGGGTATTGTAGGTACGTGTGGGTATTGTAGGTACGTGTGGGTATTGTAGGTACGTGTGGGTATTGTAGGTATGTGTGGGTATTGTAGGTATGTGTGGGTACTGTAGGTACGTGTGGGTATTGTAGGTATGTGTGGGTATTGTAGGTATGTGTGGGTATTGTAGGCACGTGTGGGTATTGTAGGTACGTGTGGGTACTGTAGGCACGTGTGGGTATTGTAGGTACGTGTGGGTATCGTAGGTACGTGTGGGTGTTGTAGGTACGTGTGGGTATTGTAGGTACGTGTGGGTATTGTAGGCACGTGTGGGTATTGTAGGTATGTGTGGGTATTGTAGGTACGTGTGGGTACTGTAGGCACGTGTGGGTATTGTAGGTATGTGTGGGTATCGTAGGTGCGTGTGGGTATCCATTTTTCTTGTCACTTTCTATACCTGTCCTGCACCTGTCACCTGTTGTTACCAGTTCTGTACCTGTCACCTGTTGTTACCTGTCCTGCACCTGTCACCTGTTGTTACCTGTCCTGCACCTGTCACCTGTTGTTACCTGTCCTGCACCTGTCACCTGTTGTTACCTGTCCTGCACCTGTCACCTGTTGTTACCTGTCTTGCACCTGTCACCTGTTGTTACCTGTCTTGTACCTGTCACCTGCTGTTACCTGTTCTGTACCTGTCACCTGTTGTTACCTGTCCTGTACCTGTCACCTGTTGTTACCTCTCCTGTACCTCTCACCTGTTGTTACTTGTACCTGTCACCTGTTGTTACCTGTCCTACACCTGTCACCTGTTGTTACCTGTCCTCAACCTGTCACCTGTTGTTACTTGTCTTGTACCTGTCACCTGTTGTTACCTGTCCTGCACCTGTCACCTGTTGTTACCTGTCCTACACCTGTCACCTGTTGTTACCTGTTCTGCACCTGTCACCTGTTGTTACCTGTCCTACACCTGTCACCTGTTGTTACCTGCCCTACACCTGTCACCTGTTGTTACCTGTCCTACACCTGTCACCTGTTGTTACCTGTTCTGTACCTGTCACCTGTTGTTTCCTGTCCTACACCTGTCACCTGTTGTTACTTGTCTTGTACCTGTCACCTGTTGTTACCTGTTCTGTACCTGTCACCTGTTGTTACCTGTCCTACACCTGTCACCTGTTGTTACCTGTCCTACACCTGTCACCTGTTGTTACCTGTCCTGCACCTGTCACCTGTTGTTACCTGTCCTACACCTGTCACCTGTTGTTACCAGTTCTGTACCTGTCACCTGTTGTTACCTGTCCTGTACCTGTCACCTGTTGTTACCTGTCCTACACCTGTCACCTGTTGTTACCTGTTCTGTACCTGTCATATGTTGTTACCTGTCCTACACCTGTCACCTGTTGTTACCTGTCCTACACCTGTCACCTGTTGTTACCTGTCCTGCACCTGTCACCTGTTGTTACCTGTCCTACACCTGTCACCTGTTGTTACCTGTCCTGTACCTGTCACCTGTTGTTACCTGTCCTGTACCTGTCACCTGTTGTTACCTGTCCTACACCTGTCACCTGTTGTTACCTGTTCTGTACCTGTCATATGTTGTTACCTGTCCTACACGTGTCACCTGTTGTTACCTGTCCTACACCTGTCGCCTGTTGTTACCTGTTCTACACCTGTCACCTGTTGTTACCTGTCCTACACCTGTCATATGTTGTTACCTGTCCTACACCTGTCACCTGTTGTTACCTGTCCTACACCTGTCACCTGTTGTTACCTGTCCCACACCTGTGACCTGTTGTTACCTGTCCTCATCTGGGAAATATTAGTACCTTATTTTTTTCAGGTAGAATTATTTTAGGTTTTTTTAAGTAATTTCAATCATGGAGAACCTAACCTAACCTAACCTAACCTAACCTAACCTAACCTTCAGGTCAATACGTAAATTAGGGCAAAATTTCAATGTGTAAATGCCGTAATTTACGTTATAGTTCAGGCGTAAATAATTTTGGGTGGATGGAAATTATAATTATATTTTTTATATGAATTTTAACACAAAAGTTGGAGAACAGATCTGAGTCCAATTCATTATTCATTTTAAATTCGTCAGGACAAAGATTAACCTGTGAAAAAAAAATATATAAAAACCTATTCATTATACTAGAGGAGTGAAGGTTAAGTATTTGTTGTCGTGTTGTTTAGCAGAGCCTGAGCACAGTTGATGAATAGAATGTTGCCGTACCTAATGGTCACAAGGGATTCGTAATGCTTGTGTTCACGTTATAAATAATTTTACCAGATATTCTGAGATTATGATTCTAAACGTCTGTTCCTACACACTAACAAAGGTGTGTAAAGTGGGCAGTTTAGTTACACCTGAGTCAGCTAGGTTCGGATACTCTTGGACTGTCTTATCGTTTCCCTGACTACATTAGAATGCTGAACCAATGTGTACTTGTATGACGATTTTACTGTCTGTCTGTCAATATATCTGACTGTCTGCCGTGAGTGAGGAGGCGGGCTTGGTCTAGTGTGCTAGGCCACGATACAGACAGCGCCATGTTATTCGGTTTATCACTTCTCCAACGCCAGCGTTATCAACACTGGAACATGCAGGTCGTAATGCTAAAATATATAACATTGATTCCAACCGTATAAAGGTGCCCAATACACCCATTAGTGCCCAATACACCCATTAGTGCCCGGTGTCCCATTAGTACCCAGGACTACGTGACCACCTACAGCCAACTATCGTTCACTTGTGCACTACGAACTAGCAGTAAAACACCCACAACTACCCTCTCACCATACAGTACAGAGCCTTGTTTCACTGTTGTTATACATACTCGTAGATACCCTCAACCTATACTGTATATGTATAGGTAGAGGTATAGGTAGAGGTATATGTACAGGTGGAGGCATATGTACAGGTAGAGGTATAGGTAGAGGTATATGAATAGGTAGAGGTATATGAATAGGTAGATGTATATGTATAGGTAGAGGCATATGTACAGGTAGAGGTATAGGTAGAGGTATATGAATAGGTAGAGGTATATGAATAGGTAGATGTATATGTATAGGTAGAGGCATATGTACAGGTAGAGGTATAGGTAGAGGTATATGAATAGGTAGAGGTATATGAATAGGTAGATGTATATGTATAGGTAGAGGCATATGTACAGGTAGAGGTATATGTACAGGTAGAGGTATATGTACAGGTAGAGGTATATGTACAGGTAGAGGTATATGTACAGGTAGAGGTATAGGTAGAGGTATATGTACAGGTAGAGGTATATGTATAGGTAGAGGTATAAACTCAGTCTTCAGGAGTTCTTGGTGTGTATATAACGTACCTTGATCAGCCTCTTAGGGACGATAAACAAATAGTGTGAATCATTGTGTTATCTGAGAGCTGCCGGGAGTGTGGTATGGCCGCTGATGGTCACTCAGGGACGCCATGGAGGACGCTGCTAAGGCCTGACGAGCAACCATTGGGCGGGAGAGGTCCTACGGCAGGATAAGGAGTATTATAGTGAGTCTTAGGGCAGGATAAGGAGTATTATAGGGAGTCTTAGGGCAGGATAAGGAGTGTTATAGGGAGTCTTAGGGCAGGATAAGGAGTATTATAGGGAGTCTTAGGGCAGGATAAGGAGTATTATAGTGAGTCTTAGGGCAGGATAAGGAGTATTATAGGGAGTCTTAGGGCAGGATAAGGAGTATTATAGTGAGTCTTAGGGCAGGATAAGGAGTATTATAGGGAGTCTTAGGGCAGGGTAAGGAGTATTATAGGGAGTCTTAGGGCAGGATAAGGAGTATTATAGGGAGTCTTAGGGCAGGGTAAGGAGTATTATAGGGAGTCTTAGGGCAGGATAAGGAGTATTATAGTGAATCTTAGGGCAGGATAAGGAGTATTATAGGGAGTCTTAGGGCAGGATAAGGAGTATTATAGGGAGTCTTAGGGCAGGATAAGGAGTATTATAGTGAGTCTTAGGGCAGGATTAGGAGTATTATAGGGAGTCTTAGGGCAGGGTAAGGAGTATTATAGTGAGTCTTAGGGCAGGATAAGGAGTATTATAGTGAGTCTTAGGGCAGGATAAGGAGTATTATAGGGAGTCTTAGGGCAGGATAAGGAGTATTATAGTGAGTCTTAGTTCAGGATAAGGAGTCTTATAGAGTCTTAGGGTTATATAAAGTGTTGTACAGTAGTTATCTTAACCATCTAGAGGGCAGAATTTTCTCTCAACCAAATCAAATTAACTTTAGGTTTGGTTAGGTTAGGTTTGGTTTGGTTAGGTTAGGTTAGGTTAGGTTTGGTTAGATTAGATTAGGTTTGGTTAGGTTAGGTTTGGTTAGGTTAGGTTAGGTTAGGTTTGGTTAGGTTAGGTTAGGTTTGGTTAGGTTAGGTTAGGTTAGGTTTGGTTTGGTTAGGTTAGGTTTGGTTTGGTTAGGTTAGGTTAGGTTAGGTTTGGTGTGGTTTGATTTGTTTAGATTAGGTTTGTTTTGGTTAGGTTTGGTTAGGTAAGGCTATGTTAGGTAAGGCTATGTTAGGTAAGGCTATGTTAGGTAAGGCTATGTTAGGTAAGGCTATGTTAGGTAAGTGTAATGAGACAAAATCTCACATGAAGAGGTAAGCTAGGAGGTTATAGTAGTAGAGTATTATAGCGGAGGAAATGGTAGCGTGTCTCGAGGGTGTGATGTCAACACTGTATATTAACACAGGCACAGTACAAGTGTAGTATATAAAACACCAATGCGTGTTACAGCTTTATTATATTAATTCAATAGGGGAGATTAATAGGGGGGTTCGTACACAATTTATGATAGACTATGGTATTCTCTTATAACCTAACCTCACAATTAGAATGGGCACTTCACTAAGTCGATCGTTGGGGAGGTTCGGGATCACTGCACTTCTACAGTCTACACAGCCAGCACTTACTGTTACACATGGAGTTGACAGCACTCTGTCGATGGACCCGGCTGAGACTTCCTTACACTTAGTGGCGGGCTTCTCTCGAGCGGGACTGGGGACGTGGTAGCTGGCCCTTCCTGGTCACAAGACACACACTCTGAGGGAGGGCTCGGACGTCCTATATATTGGAAGACCAGCCGTCAGGTTGAGCTGATCGGGGGGGGGGGGGGGGGGGGGGGCGGCGAAGGATCTCCTTACATTTGCCCTCGCTAATGTAGGGTCAGGTCTGGACTTTTTCAGAGACTATAAGTTGTATCTTCTGGGAAAGTCATCAGATGGTCAGCCGTGAGAGTTACCCTACACTTGACCTCCCTAATGTCGGGTCAAGTGTGGACTTCTTCAGCGATGCAGGTTATTGTATATTGTGAGAGAGTCGGCTGGTGCCTTCTTACATGTTTGTTGTGGTGCCGTGTCACATGGGAGGGGAGCCTGGCTGATTTATAACCCTTGGTCGACCATGAGAGTTACCCTACACTTGACCCCCCTAATGTCGGGTCAAGTCTGGCCTTCCTTGCGATGTAAGCTGTGGTCTGACAACCCATCACTACATAAGGCTATGTTAGGTAAGGCTATGTTAGGCTATGTTAGGTAAGGCTATGTTAGGCTATGTTAGGTAAGGCTATGTTAGGTAAGGCTATGTTAGGTAAGGCTATGTTAGGTAAGGCTATGTTAGGCTATGTTAGGTAAGGCTATGTTAGGTAAGGCTATTATAATGAGACAAATCTCACAAGAAGAAGATTACATATAGGTAGAATATTGATAGTATAAGAGTATAAAGAGAGGAAGATTTTGGTAGCGTGGCCGTGATAGTTATTTACACTGTCAGTACACTTATCGTATCTTATACGTCAATACACATCTATTACGTTCTTAAAGGCGACTTCTCAAACACTGCTTCGTTACAACTCTCTATTAATTACGAACATGACATGGACACATTAATAACACCTTCTATTGAAGTTACTAGGACATTATATTTACGTCACTAGGACATCATATTACGTTACTAGACACTCTGATTCTCGGACACGAACATGAAATGAATACACTTCCCACGTAGGTAACTCATCCCATGGAAAGCTCTGACAAACACTCACGTGACCTAGGGGAGGCCTAGCAGGTAGTCCTGGGTTGTCTCTATGGGAGACTGCTTAGCTGGGCGCCGGAGGGAAGTCTCGGTCCTGACCGGAGGCGACTGGAGGTGACCGGAGGCGGCTTGCCTCCGGCCCCTGACTTCTCTCGAGCAGGCCTGGTGGTGTAGTAGCTGGCCACCTTGTTACAAGACAACTCTCTCTCTGCGAATCACCCGAGGGAGGACTAGCACGTCCTATATATTGGGAGGCGAGCCGTCAGGTTGAGCTTGTCGGGGGGGGGGGGGCGGGGCGGCGGCGAAGGGTCTCCTTACATTTGCCCTCGCTAATGTAGGGTCAGGTCTGGACCTTTTCAGAGACTGTATCTTCTGGAGAAGTCATCAGATGGGGCCTTGTGACATGAGAGGCCCTGGTTGATTTGTGGCCCCTTGAGTTGGGCTCCGAGGGTTACGTTTGACCTGGCTAATGTGAGGTCAGGTCTGGACTTTCTCTGGGATGTAGGTTATTGTATATTGGGAGAGAGACGGCTGGTGCCTTCTTACATGTTTGTTGTGGTGACATGTCACATGGGAGGGGAGCCTGGCTGATTTATGATCCCCGGTCCACCGTGAGAGTTACCCTACACTTGACCCCCCTAATGTCGGGTCAAGACTGGCCCCCCTCTGCGTTGTAGGACATTGTGTATATTGGGAGAGAGCCGGCTGGTGCCCTCTTACATGTTTGCTGGCAGTGTGACATGGGAAGGGGAGCTAGTTGATTTGTAGCACCTTGAGCACCTGCGGGGGATACCCTTACACTTGACCTCCCTAATGTCGGGTCAAGCCTGGAGTTTCTGAGATGTAAGCTGTGGTCTGACAACCCATCACTACACTATGTTAGGTAAGGCTATATTAGGTAAGGCTATGTTAGGTTAGGCTATGTTAGGTAAGGCTATATTAGGTAGGGCTATGTTAGGTAAGGCTATGTTAGGTAAGGCTATGTTAGGTAAGGCTTTGTTAGGTAAGGCTATGTTAGGTAAGGCTATGTTAGGTTAGGCTATGTTAGGTAAGGCTATGTTAGGTAAGGCTTTGTTAGGTAAGGCTATGTTAGGTTAGGCTATGTTAGGTAAGGCTATGTTAGGTAAGGCTATGTTAGGTAAGGCTATGTTAGGTAAGGCTTTGTTAGGTAAGGCTATGTTAGGTAAGGCTATGTTAGGTAAGGCTATGTTAGGTAAGGCTATATTAGGTAGGGCTATGTTAGGTAAGGCTATGTTAGGTAAGGCTATGTTAGGTAAGGCTATGTTAGGTAAGGCTATGTTAGGTAAGGCTAAATAGAATATAATGTACTAAGGGTTACACTGTGTTCTGGTCTGAAGTATTATTATTATTATTATTTATGTTGACAGAGATTTATGAATATATTAAAGGGGCTTTGGGGTAGGATTTTATTTTTAATTATCATCATTATTATTATTGTTGTTGTTGTTGTTGTTGTTGTTGTTGTTGAACTTAACCTAATATAAAGATAAACTCTTATAGGAGGTCGGTCACTCGATCAGCTGAAACCGTGCGAAGTTGTGTTGGGGTTGATGGTGTTGACTAAGGAACCACGTCAGGTGATGGTGGTGATGATGATGATGGTGTTGACTAAGGAACCACGTCAGGTGATGGTGATGGTGGTGATGATGATGATGGTGTTGACTAAGGAACCACGTCAGGTGATGGTGATGATGATGATGATGATGGTGTTGACTAAGGAACCACGTCAGGTGATGGTGATGATGGTGTTGACTAAGGAACCACGTCAGGTGATGGTGATGGTGGTGATGATGATGATGGTGTTGACTAAGGAACCACGTCAGGTGATGGTGATGGTGGTGATGATGATGATGGTGTTGACTAAGGAACCACGTCAGGTTATGGTGATGGTGGTGATGATGATGATGGTGTTGACTAAGGAACCACGTCAGGTGATGGTGATGATGGTGTTGACTAAGGAACCACGTCAGGTGATGGTGATGGTGGTGATGATGATGATGGTGTTGACTAAGGAACCACGTCAGGTGATGGTGATGGTGGTGATGATGATGATGGTGTTGACTAAGGAACCACGTCAGGTGATGGTGATGATGGTGATGATGATGATGGTGTTGACTAAGGAACCACGTCAGGTGATGGTGATGATGGTGTTGACTAAGGAACCACGTCAGGTGATGGTGATGGTGGTGATGATGATGATGGTGTTGACTAAGGAACCACGTCAGGTGATGGTGATGGTGGTGATGATGATGATGGTGATGATGGCGACGATGGTGATGGTGGTGATGACGTGAGAACAACTATACATCTTGTCTGAAGTAGATGGTAACGTAAGGTGTGGTGAGAGAGAGAGAGAGAGAGAGAGAGAGAGAGAGAGAGAGAGAGGTGAATAAAATATAATAGATAGAGAAGAAAGGAGCCAGTGGAGTGAATCAGGGGAGGAGGATGATGAGAGAATAGGAGGGAAGAAGGAGGTAAAGAGAGAGAGAGAGAGAGAGAGAGAGAGAGAGAGAGTATCGACAAAAGACTCTGACGACCCCAAAACCACGGAGGAGCCTCACGTGTAGTCTGAGGATCAATATTGGAAAGTGGAGCCTCGTGTAGGTGGTGGGGGGGGGGGGTAGGTGAATCCTCCGGGGGGGGGGGGATGGCAGGTGAAGGCTCGGGGGGGGGGGCAGGTGAAGGCTCCGGGGGTGGGGGGGGCAGTGAGGCTCCGGGTGGGGGGGGGCAGGTGAAGGCTCCGGGGGGGGAGGTGAAGGCTCGGGGGGGGTCTGGTGAAAGCTCCGGGGGGGGGGGCAGGTGAAGGCTCCGGGGGGCAGGTGAAGGCTCCGGGGGGGCAGGTGAAGGCTCCGGCGGGGAGGGAGAGAGAGAGAGAGAGAAGTGTAGAGAAAGAGAGGGGAAGAGAAAGAGACAAGAGAGACACAGAGAGCGCTGGGGATAAGAAGAGTGAGAGTGAGAAGGTGAGAGAGAGCCAGAGAAACGGGTTACATATAGAGAAAGAAAATGAAGAAGGGAGACAGAAAGAAGAGAAAAAGAAGACAGTAAAAATAAACGAAAGAAGGAGAAACAAAAAGGGAATAGAAAATAAATATAGGAAATAAAAGAGAAAGAGAGAAAGGACGTTATCAATATCACCCGTCAGGAGACATCTTCAGGAGGCCCGCCCCAATCTTTCACCCGTGAGTAATGGAATTCTCGGTGTTTTCAGCTACCAGACACACGTCGAGCTCTTATCTGTGTGCGGTGCAATGAGGGGAAAGTCGAACCCAAGTTAGAATATTTATACTAAAACCGTGAACCTGGGTGAATTGCCAATACATTAGGTTAGATTAGGTAAAGTTAGGTTAAGTTAGGGGTAAGTTTGGGTAAGAAAATAAGGATGGAGGACACTGCAGCGGGTCCATACTGGGCAGTCCCGTTTACACCCAACCCCTATCACTCATATATCCACCCAACCTATGTTTGAAGGTGTCCAGCGTATTAGAGTTAATGATGATGTTTGGTAACTTGTTCCACTCATCCACTACTCTATTTCCAAACCAATGTTTACCTATTTCGCGCCTAAATCTGAATTTGTGTAATTTAAAACCATTGTTACGGTTTCGCTCCTGGTTGGATAGTTTGAGTGCCTTTGTTATATCACCTTTGT
The DNA here is from genome assembly GCA_958450375.1 of Homarus gammarus. Taxonomy (NCBI): domain Eukaryota; kingdom Metazoa; phylum Arthropoda; class Malacostraca; order Decapoda; family Nephropidae; genus Homarus; species Homarus gammarus. The sequence goes on from CAUDMG010001333.1 coordinate 2,631,534, forward strand.
TTAGCCCTGACTTCCATTTATACACCTCTATCATATCGCCCCTCACTCTACGTCTCTCTCGGAGTGCGAATCAAGATGCTTTAACCTGTCTCTGTACTCAAGGTTCCTAATGCCCGGGATCAGTCTTGTCATTCTGCAGTACGGTGACCAGAACTGAACCGCGTAATCCAAGTGAGGTCTCACAAGCACAAGATATAGGTTTAGGATGACCTCGCTAGTCTTGTAACTAACACTCCTTGTATGAACCCAAGTACTGTGTTAGCCTTGTTGTCTTGGTTTAAAATTCCTACTTATCATTACTCCTAAATATTTCTCAGTCAAATTTCTCTATAACATCGTTGTTCACCTGATATCTGGTTTCTCTGTTTACATCTAAAGGACTAAGTACTTTACAATTGTCCACATTAAATTTCGCCTAAGGTGAGCTTAGATTAGATTCTCTTAGAGTGGATATAAGTGGCGTTAAAGATATATTTTTGTTTGGGTTAGGTTAGGGTAAGGGGAGGCTAGGTTAAGTCTTAAATTAGACCAGGTAGAGTCCTAATGTGTTATAATTATTATTATTATCAATGTATTAGTATTATCATTATTATTATCACTTTATTATTATTATCACTTTACCATTAATATTATTATTTTTATTATTATTATTATTACTATTATTATCTGTAGTAGTAACATCAAACTGCACGTAAACTAAACTCATACTGTAAAACACCAACCCACATCTCTGCCGCCTTCCACCAGCCTCCGACACAACCACGAATCACCTCATAACACAGGCTACAGACACCACATATCGAACACCTCAGAAACTCAGTCTTATCCCGAGAAATGAGAGTGCATCTTACCTGAGTACTCTCGTCACCATCCTTCCCTACACCATCACCATATCCAGCTCACACACTATATGTCTCTCTCCCCCTACACACTATATGCCTCTCTCCCCTACACACTATATGCCTCTCTCCCCCTACACACTATATGTCTCTCTCCCCCTACACACTATATGCTTCTCTCCCCTACACACTATATTTCACCCCCCCCCCTCCAGAACTAAACATATCTTCAACATCACTATCGTAAAAGATCTCCTGAAACGACTGGTGATTCTCGTTCTCTGGCTCAGGTCTATTAGATTCCTACTACCCATTCCTGTTCTAGAGTAAAGTGTACTACCCATTCCTGTTCTTGAGTAATGTGTACTACCCATTCCTGTTCAAGAGTAAAGTGTACTACCCATTCCTGTTCTAGAGTAAAGTGTACTACCCATTCCTGTTCTAGAGTAATGTGTACTACCCATTCCTGTTCTAGAATAAAGTGTACTACCCATTCCTGTTCTAGAGTAAAGTGTACTACCCATTCCTGTTCTAGAGTAAGGTGTACTGCCCATTCCTGTTCTAGAGTAAAGTGTACTACCCATTCCTGCTCTAGAGTAATGTGTACTACTCATTCCCAGTTGCTAGGTAAGAGTGTCGGTGTGTGGGGTGAACGAGGCTTTAGCTGTGCTCACGTCAGTCAGCCTCTGTCGATCTCTTCTGAGTTAACTTTTGGAGCGATGTTAAGGAATCAAATCTTATCATGAATTGGCTCTCTCTCTCTCTCTCTCTCTCTCTCTCTCTCTCTCTCTCTCTCTCTCTCTCTCTCTCTCTCTCTTGACTACGATAACTTAATCCCTGTACTACGATCACCTAACCTAAGTTTTGTCTTTCTTCCTGTGACTTTTTTCCTGGATTCGGTCTAAGGCAAGAGAAAGGGTTATGTCAGTCAGTCAGGATAAGCATTCAAAGATCTACCTGACGCAGCTGACGAATGGATCATGTCAGTCGTGAATTCTGCAGCAGTGTTGATGTGGGACTCACTGTTGTGTGTCAGTAGCTCGGGTCTACAAAACAGGACGCCGTTGATGGTGTTATAATGTAGGTAATTCAGCGACCTGGATCATTAACCATCGTTCTTTAAGGCAACATTGTGAAAGGTTCAAATAAATTCATATCATTTGAGAATTTTTGTATTTTTTTCTGTATTTATTTTTTATTTATTTGTTTTTCATTTTCATTTATTTATTTTTTCCTTTGTCATTTTCTTTCATTTCCTTTTTCATTTTCTCTTTTTCATTTTTTTTTTCTTAATTTTCTCACATTACAAAATTATGTTTAGCCATTTAGATTGATATCACTTTTACACCTGCTGGATGGAGGTTGACGTGATTAAAGACGAATGCCAACCATGAGAGTGTTGGCAGCTCAGAGTGGACGGTACTTGGGAGAACTTTAGCCCAGCATCAATCACCACAAGTTTCCAATTTCGGTATAAAGAATTGCTAGAGCCCGGCAGCCCGTTGATCATCTCTCTGTTACCACTGTGTTACCCGGAAGGTGTGTGTGTGTGTGTGTGTGTGTGTGTGTGTGTGTGTCCGGCTGCTAAACTATACTCATATGTGCCTGATGAAATGTGCTACCTCCTACTACACCCTAACCTAACCTCCCCTATCTTCCCCTTTCCCCTTCCCTATCCCCCCCTTTCTCCAGCTTACCACTTCCCACAGCCCCCATCTTCCTAACTTCCATCTCCTCCCCAACTTCCCCCACCTTCCCCTTCCCACCTTCCCTTCCTTCCCCCACCTTCCACCTCCCCAACTCCCTCCCTCCCCAGCCACCCCCACCTACCCAGACCCCCTACCTTCCCAGCCCACCCAGCCCCCCACCTCCCCCACCTCCCCAACTCCCCCTCCCCAGCCTCCCCCACCTCCCCAACTCCCCCTCCCCAGCCTCCCCCACCTCCCCAACTCCCCCTCCCCAGCCTCCCCCACCTCCCCAACTCCCCCCTCCCCAGCCCTCACCTCCCCAGCCTCCCCCACCTCCCCAACTCCCCCCTCCCCAGCCTCCCCCACCTCCCCAACTCCCCCCTCCTCAGCCTCCCCCACCTCCCCAACTCCCCCCTCCCCAGCCTCCCCCACCTCCCCAGCCTCCCCCACCTCCCCAACTCCCCCCTCCCCAGCCTCCCCCACCTCCCCCACCTCCCCCCTCCCCCACCTCCCCAACTCACCCCTCCCCCACCTCCCCAGCCTCCCCCACCTCCCCAACTCCCCCCACCTCCCCAACTCCCCCCTCCCCAGCCTCCCCCACCTCCCTCCTCCCCAGCCTCCCCCACCTCCCCAACTCCCCCCTCCCCCGCCCCCCCCTCCTCCCCAACTCCCCCCTCCCCAGCCCCCCACCTCCCCAGCCCCCCACCTCCCCAGCCACCCCCACCTCCCCAGCCCCCCCACCTCCCCAGCCCCCCCACCTCCCCAGCCACCCCCACCCCCCCAGCCCCCCCACCTCCCCAGCCCCCCCACCTCCCCAGCCACCCCCACCTCCCCAGCCCCCCACCTCCCCAGCCCCCCACCTCCCCAGCCCCCCACCTCCCCAGCCCCCCACCTCCCCAGCCCCCCCACCTCCCCAGCCCCCCCCACCTCCCCAGCCCCCCCACCTCCCCAGCCCCCCCCACCTCCCCAGCCCCCCCACCTCCCCAGCCCCCCCCACCTCCCCAGCCCCCCCCACCTCCCCAGCCCCCCCTACCTCCCCAGCCTCCCCCAGCTCCCCCGCCTCCCCCACCTCCCCAACTCCCCCCTCCCCAACTCCCCTCTCCCCAGCCCCCCACCTCCCCAGCCCCCCCACCTCCCCAGCCTCCCCACCTCCCCAGCCTCCCCCACCTCCCCAGCCTCCGCCACCTCCCCAGCCTCCCCCACCTCCCCAGCTTCCCCCACCTCCCCAGCTTCCCCCACCTCCCCAGCCTCCCCAACTCCTCCCCAGCCTCCCCAACTCCTCCCACCTCCTCAACCCCCCTACCTCCGCAGCTAACACAACACAACCCTTGTTATCATACAGTATTGCCCAAAACGCGGGGGACAAATAGTTTAGTTCCTCGCCGGACTAATGTTTGGAGTCAGAGGCGACGGCTGCAATATATCGTTAGTCCCTCGGATATAAGTTTGTTTTCTTGAGACACTCAGCCACAATAAATGTAGGATCCAGAAATAATCAGGATTTACAGTGAGAAATAATCCGGAGATAATCAGTGAGAAATAATCAGGATTTACAGTGAGAAATAATGAGGAGATAATCAGTGAGAAATAATCAGGATTTACAGTGAGAAATAATCAGGAGATAATGACAGGGTTCCCTTCAAGTGACTCCCCCAAATAAGTGTAAACCTCAGCCTTGAGGTAATGTGTCCTGTTAAGTACTCAACCTTGAGGTAATGTGTCCTGTTAAGTACTCAGCCTTGAGGTAATGTGTCCTGTTAAGTACTCAGCCTTGAGGTAATGTGTCCTGTTAAGTACTCAGCCTTGAGGTAATGTGTTCTGTTAAGTACTCAGCCTTGAGGTAATGTTTTCTGTTAAGTACTCAGCCTTGAGGTAATGTGTTCTGTTAAGTACTCAGCCTTGAGGTAATGTGTCCCGTTAAGTACTCAGCCTTGAGGTAATGTGTCCTGTTAAGTACTCAACCTTGAGGTAATGTGTTCTGTTAAGTACTCAGCCTTGAGGTAATGTGTCCTGTTAAGTACTCAGCCTTGAGGTAATGTGTCCTGTTAAGTACTCAGCCTTGAGGTAATGTGTTCTGTTAAGTACTCAGCCTTGAGGTAATGTGTTCTGTTAAGTACTCAGCCTTGAGGTAATGTGTTCTGTTAAGTACTCAGCCTTGAGGTAATGTGTTCTGTTAAGTACTCAGCCTTGAGGTAATGTGTCCTGTTAAGTACTCAGCCTTGAGGTAATGTGTCCTGTTAAGTACTCAGCCTTGAGGTAATGTATTCTGTTATGTACTCAGCCTTGAGGTAATGTGTTCTGTTAAGTACTCAGCCTTGAGGTAATGTGTTCTGTTAAGTACTCAGCCTTGAGGTAATGTGTTCTGTTAAGTACTCAGCCTTGAGGTAATGTGTCCTGTTAAGTACTCAGCCTTGAGGTAATGTGTTCTGTTAAGTACTCAGCCTTGAGGTAATGTGTCCTGTTAAGTACTCAGCCTTGAGGTAATGTATTCTGTTATGTACTCAGCCTTGAGGTAATGTGTTCTGTTAAGTACTCAGCCTTGAGGTAATGTGTTCTGTTAAGTACTCAGCCTTGAGGTAATGTGTTCTGTTAAGTACTCAGCCTTGAGGTAATGTGTTCTGTTAAGTACTCAGCCTTGAGGTAATGTGTCCTGTTAAGTACTCAGCCTTGAGGTAATGTGTTCTGTTAAGTACTCAGCCTTGAGGTAATGTGTTCTGTTAAGTACTCAGCCTTGAAGTAATGTGTTCTGTTAAGTACTCAGCCTTGAGGTAATGTGTCCTGTTATGTACTCAGCGTTGAGGTAATGTGTTCTGTTAAATATTATTAATCAATGAGGAAGAGTTGACAGATGGAGAACATTACTGGCCTCTGTTCGTGGTGAAATATTATACATTTTCTGAATAATTTATTTAGGTGTTATATGACTGAGGCTTCATCAGTGTACATTAAAGACTTAACACTATATAGGAACTTTTACTGAATTTAGTTGTGTTTCGAGTGAGCGTTCCATCGTTGGTTGTGGATTCACAACGTGAACCTCTTTTGTTTGTGACCTCATTTCTGCCCGGGTCCGCTCGCTTTGTTTACTTTAGTATGGGCCCGGCAGTGTTAAGTTAAGTACAGAGTATCTCCTTTCTTATTGTACAGTATGTTTCTAGTGGTATAACGTGTAAACCTTGCTCGACTTTTATAACACCAAGTAAAGTATTATTTGTGAAAGATTATTGTAATTCATATTTTGGAGTTCCACGGAAAATAACATACTTATTTATGAGGTTTCGTGTGGTGGATAGACCACGTTGTTCATAAGAACATAAGAAAATAAGGAGTCTGCAATAGGCCGGTTGGCCTGTGCAGTGTGCATGGCAGCTCCTGTCGAGAGTTACTACCACTCTCTATCATCCATGAATCTATCTAGTCTCCTTTTAAAACCTTCCAGCGTTCCAGCATTTACTACAAAGTTGCTAAGCTTGTTCCACTCGTCCACCACCCTATTTGTGAACCAGTTTCTTCCTATCTCCCTCCTAAACCTAAACTTATCCAACTTGAATCCGTTGCTCCGAGTCCTATCCTGCTCGGATAGTATAAGAACTTTATCTATATCCCCTTTATTGATTCCTTTCACCCACTTAAATACTTCTATCATATCTCCCCGCACTCTTCGTCTTTCTAGGGAATGCAAGTTAAGTTTCTTTAACTTATCCTGATATGGAAGGTTTCTAAGTCCCGGAATCATTTTTGTCATTCTTCGCTGCACCGACTCGAGTGAATTTATATCCATTCTATAATAGGGGCACCAGAACTGAACCGCATAATCGAGGTGCGGCCTAACTAGCGCAAGATATAGTTGCAATAAGACCTCTGCACTCTTGTTACTTACACTTCTAGATATAAAACCTAATACTCTGTTTGCCTTATTTCGAACATTAACGCACTGTTTTCTAGGCCGTAGGTCCGGGCTTACAAGTACCCCTAGGTCTCTTTCACAAGTCGACTTCTCTAGGTTGATGTCTTTACTTTTGTGTTCATTATTTTGTCAGATTTAACTTATATTTGTTTATTTTTGTACATACTGATATATTTATTTTATTGTTTATTTGTTAATATATTCTGTTATTAAACTACTGCATGTATTTCAATATACCCCATAGTAATGAGGTGATGATTTGGTGGGATCTTTTCCTGGACCTATAGTGCAAAGTGTAATTTGTGAATTTGTGATATTGTTACACCCTTAAGAGGCCCAAGGGTCGTAACAAGTTGTGATAAATAATACTGCAATATTTACTGACCAGACAAAATATGACCGGATATATTTGGTAGTGGTGTATCGTAATGTAAGTTTACCGACCAGAAAAGTTTCACGTCAACATTAAGTTTATAGGAATTTAGAAAACAACTAGAACACGGCTTCTTGTTCCACCCTGAGTTATCCGTATTTACCGTGTGGGAGGGTGAAAGTGCTGAACCATCGTCCTTATACCTGTCCAGACTGTAGCCTAAGGTGTACAAACTATGTATACAGCGCTTCATTATGCACTCGGGGAAGTTATCTTACTACGATATATTATACAATGTAAAGATGAAGTCGTTGGGAGTTATACATTTTATCTTGTTCATAATTCATATATTTTATGATGAAAATAACATTAGGAGAACAGATGGCCGGTGATGAGGCGAGCTGCTAGGATAAGGGTGCAGCGGCGGAGTGGTAACAACGCTCACTTCCTATCCTAAGGGTCGCTGGTTCGGGCTCAGATCACCCACTAGTTGGCCCAGCTGTGGGAGGGTGTCTAAACCTAAGTGACGTGGTAAAGTAAAGTGCTGGTAGGGGAGCCACTTCCTCTACGACAAAGGTATTAAACTCAGTGAGGTAATATTTGATTTATAATTCAACTCCCCCCCCCCTTTCTTTTTACTCCTTCCTCTCCCCCCTTCCCCCACCCCCTCCCCTCCTCCACCCCACCTCCTCCCCTCCTCCACCCCTACTTCCTCTCCTCCCTTCCCCCACCCCCTCTCCCCAGCTTCAAGTGGTGTTTATTCATCCACTTTGATTTACGTTGAAATCCCATTTGATCTTTTCATAGCGAAGAGGATGATCTCTCTCTCTCTCTCTATATATCTCTCTCTCTCTCTCTCTCTAAAAATGTTTAGGTGGTGGTGTGTCAGCAGGGTGGGGGTGTGTCAACAGGGTGGTGGTGTGTCAGCAGGGTGGGGGGTGTGTCAACAGGGTGGGGGTGTGTCAGCAGGGTGGTGGTGTGTCAGCAGGGTGGGGGTGTGTCAGCAGGGTGGGGGTGTGTCAGCAGGGTGGGGGTGTGTCAGCAGGGTGGGGGTGTGTCAGCAGGGTGGGGGGTGTGTCAACAGGGTGGTGGTGTGTCAGCAGGGTGGTGGTGTGTCAGCAGGGTGGTGGTGTGTCAGCAGGGTGGGGGGTGTGTCAACAGGGTGGGGGTGTGTCAGCAGGGTGGTGGTGTGTCAGCAGGGTGGTGGTGTGTCAGCAGGGTGGTGGTGTGTCAGCAGGGTGGGGGTGTGTCAGCAGGGTGGGGGTGTGTCAGCAGGGTGGTGGTGTGTCAGCAGGGTGGGGGTGTATCAGCAGGGTGGTGGTGTGTCAGCAGGGTGGTGGTGTGTCAGCAGGGTGGGGGTGTGTCAGCAGGGTGGTGGTGTGTCAGCAGGGTGGTGATATGTCAGCAGGGTGGTCGTGTCAGCGTGGTCAGATGTCAGCTAAGGTGGTGTGGACCATCCTTGACGTCACGCCTGGTGTTACTTCACGGCACCAGTCAGTCCACTACTGAATTTTAAGTTTCTTCTGTTTTTATTCTTAAATTTTAAAGTTTTGTCATAAACTATATCACACACACACACACAAACACACACACACACACACACACACACACACACACACACACACACCTTACGATTGTATTCATCTTGTAAATCTTACCTACAATATATTAAAATAGAAGAATGCGGTGGTCAAGTGGATACAGTGCTCGTCTTGTGTTACACGAGTCTCCCGCACCAGTATATTTATCCGCCAGAGCCGCCCGGGGGTAATGATGTCACCTGGTGTTTAGACTTGATTTTATACAACACTCGCCTCCCTGTCCTGATGGCCGCTTGTTCCATCCCAGAGGTGCGACGCGTCCACCTAATCGTAAAGGGACAACTGACTTTACAATGAGAGGGTCATATGTCGTGCTGGCCAGACTGTCTTCTTGTGTACAGGGGCTCAGATGTGGTGTTCACTGACCTTTGGGGAGTATTTTTACTTGCTCTTGTGAACTGTTGTCATTATGTATAAGACCCAAGTTGACCCGTTGGACCAAACTCCACACATTATACGTGTCTCATCAGCGCCAACAACCTGAGCAGTGAGAGCTATTACCCGCGTTCTCTATCATCTATTAAACGCGTGAGTGTCATTAGATTGGGTTCATATATTCTTCCTTAATATTTCATCATCTCAGGAGAATATTTACCTGTTAACTTTAGTCACCTTAACCAGAGCGTTTTCTCAGTCGGTAATTCACTCTTATCATCTGGTCGTGTCTGTTACGTTATTCAGCCGCTTTACAGGTCAAGACGCCCAGCTGACCTGACCTGACCACACCTAACCGAACCTAACCTAACCTGACCTGATCTGACCAAACCTGACCTGACCTGACCTGACCTAACCTTACCTGACCTGACCTGACCTGACCTTACCAAACCTGACTTGACCTGACCTGACCACACCTAACCAAACCTAACCTGACCTGACCAAACCTGACCTAACCTAACCTGACCTAACCTAACCTAATCTACCTTGAGTTATCTTTCCCGTCGAGGTACAATCACAGTGATCAGATTCAAGACCCAGTGTACTTGAAATGGTGGGCTGTGGTCGCCAACCCTCAGACCTGACGATAGGATCAATATTGTGTGATTAACGTTTGATGTCAGCCACTCCGTCACGGCTAATGCGGGGACACCAGTTATTCAGCCTTAATTTGTCCTCACATATGGCAGGATAGGTCTTGAGGTCACACGGGAGAGTTAGTCTGTCTCCTCTACTGACTTAACTGATGGATACTTTTCCCACAGTCACACGGGAGAGTTAGTCTGTCTCCTCTGCTGACTTCACTGATGGATACTTTTCCCACAGTCACACGGAAGAGATAGTCTGTCATCCCTACTGACTTAACTGATGGATACTTTTCCCACAAAGCTTGAGAGCAAAATGAGACAACTGGTCAGAGTAAATGGAACTGAAATAATATATAAACAAAAGTAAACAAATAAGAAAAAAAAATATTAAATAAAAGTTTGTTTATCTTTTGGTGTTATTAATATATGGGGTCACTTAATCTCCGCTCTATAGTTTACGTCTCTATGGTCAACCTTAATGGTTTCTATCTCTCACAAGTTTACGTCTCTATGGTCTCTATCTCTCACAAGTTTACGTCTCTATGGTCACCTTAATGGTCTCTAGCTCTCACAAGTTTTCCTCACTTCAGAACAGAATTATAGACTTGCTTCAATCACTGGAAGGTTGTCTGTGTCTGGCCTAATCTGTTGACTGGTAAACTTTGGTTGCTCGCGTCAAGAAGGTCGTGTGTTAGTGGACTTCTTCTCCTCTTCACTGTTTGTTCCTCACCGATCACAAGTCAATCCACCATTTGTCTGGTTGTTAAATAATCTTTGTAGTATGGGGAAGAGTTTAGGAGTAATATATATTTATAATTATATTCCTATTTGGTTAACCTTAATACACATTCTTGTTTGTTTATTATCTGTCACTCAGTAATGGCCAAAAAATTGTCTGTATTCGAATTAAGTTGTATACAATTGTTTACATCTATTTAATTACCAAATGGTCCAAATATAAACTTATAAGTGAGAGAAAGATCCGTATTTTTATCTGTTGAGAATTATACACAAATAAAAGGAGACCTATTATCATTAATCTTCCCGTCATCTGTTACCAAAATATTACCTATGATATTATTACCCCAGCATTAACACGTCCATTGTTACGGTGTGTCAGGTTGTGTCTCGTGACTCTTACAACAGATGCCCTACACGTGGTGAATAAGGCAGCTGTTATCACTCTGTACCTTCCAGTACCTCTGATATCTGGAGATACTTAGGTCATATAATATTAATGGGCAAAGTTGAGGGTAGGAGGGCCAGGGGAAGGCAGTGGCTGGGGTGGATGAATGAAATTAAAAACTGGAGAGATACAAAACCTTAGAGGCTTGGTAAAAACTGCCTGAGAACGTGGTGGACTGTGGTCACCAACCCTCAGATATGTGGACGTATCCTTGTACAGTACAGGGTTAAAATATGATAATCTTTATTGAATGACTCGCATAACAGGTAAAGGTGCCGGTCATAACCACACCATCAACACCACATAAGTGTGGTTGGTGGTGTAGTGTGGCCACTGTCTCGCTGGCTGGTGGTGAGGCCTGGGTCTGACGTCTGTCTGGTCTCCACTTTAAGCCCAGGTTCAGCATTTTTTCACCCACACGCGTGCGAGGAATGGCTGGGAAATAATGATGCATGGATTGTCGTCTTGAAGGGAGGGAAAATATTTCAAGTGTCACATTATAGCTGTTCCACACAGTTCAGATGGAAGTGTTTGTCCTATAATAGAAGTTTTTTTATATTCCAGCTTCATAATTGTTCTTTCGTCTTATTGAACTTCACCTTCATCAAATTATTATCCAACACTGTATGTTTTATAAGAGATGAACACGTGTAAGTTGCTGAATGGTAACAGTGTGTATGGAGGCTCATGGAGCAAGTTCCCTGCTAACGTTCTCTAAAACTTTCCTCGTGTGTACAGTACAGTACAGTACGGTACAGTACAGTGCAGTGCAGTACGGTACGGTACAGTACGGTACAGTACAGTACAGTACTGTACGGTACAGTACGGTACGGTACGGCACAGTACAGTACAGTACAGTACAGTACGGTACGGTACAGTACAGTACAGTGCAGTACAGTACGGCACGGTACGGCACAGTACATCATGCACAAGTACAACAACCTCGTAGAGGAAAGTTAGCCGCCTTTGTGGGATGGTTATACTATATTATGCTACAGGAGGTCACCCTCTCACTTGCGGGTGAAGCTGGTCCTAGCATGGCCGCTGGTCCTGGTGTTTTATTCACAGGTGATGTTGAATGTTTCAGTTCCATTGAAGTTTGTTTGAATTCAGTTGTGAAGGCGTGATCCCATTTTTCATCGGCCATGACAATGCGCTTTTAAAAATGCATTTCTCTGTACAGCAGACCGTCGACGACCACGCGAGCTGCAGGTTGGGCGTTTAGCCTCGTGTTACTCGCTGAGTCTCGGGCGGGAAACAACCACACAGGGGGTGGAGACTTCAAACACGTGATAAAAATTATGTGTATTTACAATCTTGATATTTTCTTGGTGGTTTCCTCCACACAATTCAGGACCTGTTGTCTCCCAGTGCAGGGTCTCTTGTTGGGGCGTCTCTCTCTCTCTCCGTGGGTCAGGCAACCCTCCAGTCCTTCACCTTGACTTGGCGACTCTCGACTGTCCCCTCACCACATCGTTTTCTATCAGTCATAACATTAATTGCTAACACACATATTAAAGTCCATATACTATCTTTTTACATAAGTGTATACATAGTTCATACACTATTTAGGTTGGTTTGAAAATTCTTAAATTAGATAATATAGAAACTTACTTTAACTATAGGGATGGTCCAACCACCCATTACTAATCACCTGCACCAAATCATTGACCACAAAAAAAAAAAAAAAAAAAAAAAAAAAAAAATATATATATATATATATATATATATATATATATTATATATATATATATATATATATATATATATATATATATATATAATAGTAAAATAATATAGAGAAATAAAATAGATTGAACATAAGTCAGTCACCTGATAGGCACCCAGCGGTAAGACCCCTTATATTATACGTGGTGTATTATGGTGATCTGTTTCTTCTTTGATATAAATCATTGACTTCATTAACGTTGGCTACAGCTGTGAACGCTCTCTGGCGGCCACTGCTGTAACATCTCTGTCGTCAGTCCTTACACCCTGCTGCCGCGTTCTCTTTGTCATCGTCAGCTTCACAAGTTACCAATGAATGTCATCCACTGTTCCTAGCCTTAAAAACTCGCTACACAGCCAATTTCCTCCCATGACCATGTTAACAAGACACTGTGCGTATCCCTCACATACTGCCCAGCTCAGTCTGTCATCTGAGGAGTTTGGTGACATCCAGTACCTGGAGGGTGTTGGGGCCCAGTGTGGTGGAGGGAGGTGAGACATGGTCGGAGAAGAGGTCTTGTTGGTGACACTGGTAGTGGATTAATTGTGAAGACTGTTGTGGACGGCGGTGTAATCAGCAGCCTTGTCGTCGACATATTTCCAAAGAGCGGGAGTGTCCTTCAGGGCATCGTTAATGATAATGAGGAAGCAGAGCGGTTTCGTACTATTGCCTTGAGGGGGGGGACGCCGCAGGTGAGTGACTGTTAGGTGGAGAGAACACCCCAGAACCTTACAACCTGGCGTTGGTCACTGTGTGTGTGTGTGTGTGTGTGTGTGTGTGAGGACTTACCGGCTGTTGTCACTCACGGCATAAAGTTTTATCACAAGTCTATAAGACATGGGGCGCTTATTAACACCCTTTAAGTTGGAATATCATGTAAACAACTGTACCTGTGGTCTTAAGGCTGAACTGTGTTTACTTGTGCGGCCGAATATGTGAGCAAGTGATTACTGGAGTGTGAGTCACTGGCCCTCAACACTGCCACGTCTACCAGAAAGAAGAGTGTATCAGTGTGAAGAGTCAGTGCCCTCAGTGTGAAGAGTCAGTGCCCTCAGTGTGAAGAGTCAGTGTCCACAGTGAGAAGAGTTAAGGTCCTCAGTGTGAAGAGTCAGTGTCCACAGTGAGAAGAGTTAGTATCCTCAGTGTGAAGAGTCAGTGTCCTCAGTGTGAAGAGTCAGTGTCCACAGTGAGAAGAGTTAAGGTCCTCAGTGTGAAGAGTCAGTGTCCACACTGTGAAGAGTTAGTATCCTCAGTGTGAAGAATCAGTGTCCAGAGTGTGAAGAATCAGTGTCCTCAGTGTGAAGTGTTAGTGTCCACAGTGTGACAAGGTTCGTGTGGCTGTGGAGCCGTCGTCGAGGCTCACGGTAAATTATAATCTAATGTGACCTGAATCCCATATTATGCAGCAGTGTTTTGACTCGGGTAGCAGCCGTGTAGGAGAAGGTAATGGAGGATATGGTCTCTGTGTGTGTGCGCGCCCACGGCAGCTTCCTGAAACACCACAAGCATCACACACATTTTTATTAGGAAAACAAATAGTTAATTTTCCAGGAAGTTTGCACCTCCCAGACCAAACCATTGATGCCACTGTCCTGTTGACAAAAATATTCATAAAACGTCTTTGATGTAATAAAGTTCATATGAGAATGATTATGTCAGCGTCTACTAAGCGGAAAGCCGTGTCGACTTAACCTAAAAGGGAAATGATGTCGGGGCCTCCTTCCCTGACCCATTCTTTCTGGAATTTCCTGAAACATTCTGTGCGATTTCTTTTGTATCTAATATTTCGTTCTAAAAAAAACAGGTAAAAAAAAAGACATATTCAAGATCCAGTTTCTTTCCCGTCTCAAGGTAATATAAATACTGGGGGAATATTTGTTAATAATATGACGACTGTACAAGTAGAGGTTTATGGCTGGCTCCTCACTGACGGGATGGGAGAGCTCGAGGCCTCTCCATACCAGCTCCTCCACTCCCAGCCTGATGCTCTTAAAACTGTCCTGATAGAAGTGTAATGGTGATATGAAGGCTGTGTGGCGAGGCTTACTGTGTGTGATACTCAGTGTAGGGTGACAGTGTGGAGTGATACTCGGTGTAGGGTGACAGTGTGGAGTGATACTTGGTGTAGGGTGATACTGTGGGGTGATACTCGGTGTAGGGTGATACTGTGGGGTGATACTCGGTGTAGGGTGATACTGTGGGGTGATACTCGGTGTAGGGTGATACTGTGGGGTGATACTCGGTGTAGGGTGATACTGTGGGGTGATACTCGGTGTGGGGTGATACTCGGTGTAGGGTGATACTGTGGGGTGATACTCGGTGTAGGGTGATACTCAGTGTAGGGTGATACTCAGTGTGGGGTGATACTCAGTGTAGGGTGATACTGTGGGGTGATACTCGGTGTAGGGTGATACTGTGGGGTGATACTCGGTGTAGGGTGATACTCAGTGTAGGGTGATACTCAGTGTGGGGTGATACTCAGTGTAGGGTGATACTCAGTGTGGGGTGATACTCAGTGTAGGGTGATACTCAGTGTAGGGTGATACTCAGTGTAGGGTGACAGTGTGGAGTGATACTTGGTGTAGGGTGATACTGTGGGGTGATACTCGGTGTAGGGTGATACTGTGGGGTGATACTCGGTGTAGGGTGATACTCAGTGTAGGGTGATACTCAGTGTGGGGTGATACTCAGTGTAGGGTGATACTCAGTGTGGGGTGATACTCAGTGTAGGGTGATACTCAGTGTAGGGTGATACTCAGTGTGGGGTGATACTCAGTGTGGGGTGATACTCAGTGTAGGGTGATACTCAGTGTAGGGTGATACTCAGTGTGGGGTGATACTCAGTGTAGGGTGATACTCAGTGTGGGGTGATACTCAGTGTAGGGTGATACTCACTGTGGGGTGATACTCAGTGTAGGGTGATTCTCAGTGTGGGGTGATACTCAGTGTGGGGTGATACTCAGTGTAGGGTGATACTCAGTGTGGGGTGATACTCAGTGTAGGGTGATACTCAGTGTAGGGTGATACTCAGTGTGGGGTGATACTCAGTGTAGGGTGATACTCAGTGTGGGGTGATACTCAGTGTGGGGTGATACTCAGTGTAGGGTGATACTCAGTGTGGGGTGATACTCAGTGTAGGGTGATACTCAGTGTAGGGTGATACTCAGTGTAGGGTGATACTCAGTGTAGGGTGATACTCAGTGTGGGGTGATACTCAGTGTGGGGTGATACTCAGTGTAGGGTGATACTCAGTGTAGGGTGATACTCAGTGTAGGGTGATACTCAGTGTGGGGTGATACTCAGTGTAGGGTGATACTCAGTGCTACACACAGTTCCATCTCCCAACCTAACCTAAGCTGACCTGACCTGACCTGACCTGACCTGGTATATGTTATGATAAAAAAGTATATCTCGGTCTGGTTTATATAACTTAACTCTACGTAAAAACCAAACAACGTATTACAACTTTAAGACGATACATTAAAACAATATACGGTATTAATGTTGCACCTACTCCCAAGGCAAGAGTTGTCCATTGACTGACCTAGTGACACCACACACAACTGGGCTATGTGTGTAGAACGAGGTTGTTTTATTATTGTTATTATTTTTATTATTATTATTATTATTATTATTATTATTGTTATTATTATTATTATTATTGTAATTATTATTATTATTATTATTATTGTTATTATTATTATTATTATTATTATTATTATTGTTATTGTTATTGTTATTATTATTATTATTATTGTTATTATTATTGTTATTATTGTTATTGTTATTATTATTATTATTATTGTTATTATTATTATTATTGTTATTATTGTTATTGTTATTATTACTGTTATTATTATTATTATTATTATTATTATTATTGTTATTATTATTGTTATTATCATTATTATTGTTTTGCAAGTTAATGTTCTTTGTGTCACACCTCTATATATTGTGAGGTTTGAGTGTAAATAATTTCTCCATGTAAGCTTTAACGTGCAGCTTATTTACTTAATGACCTCAAAGCTTAATAAAGTTTAATTATATTAAGGTGAGTTTTGCAGTAAATAATTTTAATCCCTAATAAAAGTTCACAGCAGAGGAAGTTTTTCTCTTGTAATGATGACACAGGACATTATGATGATGATAATGATGATAATAATGATGATGATAATGATAATAATGATGATAATGATGATAATAATGATGATAATGATGATAATAACGGAAATACTGGTAATAACAAGAACATTAATAATAATAATAATGTACAGTAATGATGATGGATGGTGTTATATGTAGTGATGATGGATGGTGTTATATGTAGTGATGATTTATGGTGTTGTATGTAGTGATAATGGATGGTGTTATGTGTAGTGATGATGGATGTTATATGTAGTGATGATGGATGGTGTTATATGTAGTGATGATGGATGGTGTTGTATGTAGTGATGATGGATGGTGTTTTATGTAGTGATGATTTATGGTGTTGTATGTAGTGATGATGGATGTTGTTATATGTAGTGATGATGGATGTTGTTATATGTAGTGATGATGGGTGGTGTTATATGTAGTGATGATGGATGGTGTTATATGTAGTGATGATGGATGTTGTTATATGTAGTGATGATGGATGGTGTTATATGTAGTGATGATGGATGGTGTTATATGTAGTGATGATGGATGGTGTTATATGTAGTGATGATGGATGGTGTTATATGTAGTGATGATGGGTGGTGTTATATGTAGTGATGATGGGTGGTGTTATATGTAGTGATGATGGATGGTGTTATATGTAGTGATGATGGATGGTGTTATATGTAGTGATGATGGATGGTGTTATATGTAGTGATGATGGATGGTGTTGTATGTAGTGATGATGGATGGTGTTATATGTAGTGATGATGGATGGTGTTATATGTAGTGATGATGGATGGTGTTATATGTAGTGATGATGGGTGGTGTTATATGTAGTGATGATGGATGGTGTTATGTGTAGTGATGATGGATGGTGTTATGTGTAGTGATGATGGATGGTGTTATGTGTAGTGATGATGGATGTTGTTATATGTAGTGATGATGGATGGTGTTATATGTAGTGATGATGGATGGTGTTATATGTAGTGATGATGGATGGTGTTGTATGTAGTGATGATGGATGGTGTTATGTGTAGTGATGATGGATGGTGTTATATGTAGTGATGATGGATGGTGTTATATGTAGTGATGATTTATGGTGTTATATGTAGTGATGATGGATGGTGTTATGTGTAGTGATGATGGATGTTATATGTAGTGATGATGGATGGTGTTATATGTAGTGATGATGGATGTTATATGTAGTGATGATGGATGGTGTTATGTGTAGTGATGATGGGTGGTGTTATATGTAGTGATGATGGGTGGTGTTATATGTAGTGATGATGGATGGTGTTATGTGTAGTGATAATGGATGGTGTTATATGTAGTGATGATGGATGGTGTTATATGTAATGATGATTTATGGTGTTATATGTAGTGATGATGGATGGTGTTATTTGTAGTGATGATGGATGTTATATGTAGTGATGATGGATGGTGTTATGTGTAGTGATGATGGGTGGTGTTATATGTAGTGATGATGGATGGTGTTATATGTAGTGATGATGGGTGGTGTTATATGTAGTGATGATGGATGGTGTTATATGTAGTGATGATGGATGGTGTTATATGTAGTGATGATGGATGGTGTTATATGTAGTGATGATGGATGGTGTTATATGTAGTGATGATGGATGGTGTTATATGTAGTGATGATGGGTGTTGTTATATGTAGTGATGATGGGTGGTGTTATATGTAGTGATGATTAGACAATAAAATAATAACATTATAATGCTAAAAAAATATACTTTGCTGTACCGTTGTAGTGAAAAACATGGTGGAACTTACATACACCGTTAATGGACTGTTGATGGAAGAAGAAGTTTTGGGGACTGAACAGTGAGACTATATATATATATATATATATATATATATATATTATATATATATATATTATATATATATATATATATATATATATATAAAACCGGTCGGAATTACTGGACTTTAATTTCTCACTTGACTTGGGGTTTATTAAAGATTATTAGATGGTGATTGCAGTGGAAGCGCCCCTTAGTGAGAAATCCCGAACCAGCACAAGTACACTTAAATTTACTAAACAAAATGAATTGTCCGTGACCCGTGGAAGGATAGCGTCTGTGACTGGGATGAATGAGACACACTGTTAAATTTACACTTATATTCCCTCCAACACTACAAACACAATCAAATAATGGTACACCAATATGCGCACCTCTTAACCTGAACTTAAAACACTACTCTGGGGAATAAAAGTTATACATGATGTTGAAATTATTAGAAACTCAGGCAATGCCTCATTAGAGGATAATAAGTTTAAAGTATTAAGAAATGTTGCTTGCACACATGAACCAGGCCTTAAGGGCTTTCAACAAAATATCAATCACTGAGAAAATGGTATTAAAAAAATAAGAAATTAATAACTCTATAATGAATAGACCTTAAGGGCGCTCACCAAAATTATATCCAGCACTGAGAAAATGGTATAAAATTCAGAGCTTATTAACTCCACCTTCAGGGCACTCAAGAGAATTATGTTACCCCAACAGATACACACCTCCTAACCTAACTTAAACACTACTCTGGGGAACAAAGGTTATACCTGAGATTGAGATTATAAAGAAATATTAAATGCACACAGCATACATTCGTAACTGAAAAAATAGTATTAAGTACACAAAAAAATATTGTCACTATTATTAAGAAGTTACTGAGTCCACCAATACCCGTGAACCATGCTTCCTAACCTAACACACACACAGATTCCACCTGCACTCCGTGGTCTTTTAAGGCACAACCAACAGGCACCCGTAGTTAAGGCCCAAATCAGCCTTTCTCCACCTTGGAAAGTGTACCTCTAAACTCCACTGACTCTTGGCCCCAGTGTGCGGCCCTGTATCACTCAGCTGGCCTCACTTTACCCACAGTACATCCATGGAGCGGAAGGGAGTGAGCCAATCAGGCCTTGTACAGTTGAGAGAGGCTTTAGCTTCCCGTTAGCTAAAGGGTTTCACTTAAGCTGCTTGAGATATGTGGTATTGTGAGCCGAGGTAGAGGAGGGCTGATGACCCCAACGATCGTCCCGTCGTCAGCTGGGCACCCAGACGGCTAGGTTCACTCAAGAGATCCTTTGATACCCCGCTAACAGTGACAGGCCTACACTGATCGGTCCAAGGGCGACAATCGCCAATCCTCAATCATCAACGGCAGTCTTAAACGGCAGTCATCACTCTCGCAGTCAAGTGGGTTCTGACGGAAACCCTGAAATGAACTCACTGTTAGCTCTTGTTAACTCTATCACTGCCCCATCTAAACCCTGTCTGAGATCAAATGAGACTTACTTGTTATACTGCAATAGTGCAACACAGGTGATTAGGCCAAGTGACTATTTCTGTGACGGACGCACAGGGACGTCTTGTTGGTCTGAATGCTTTCGCGTTACTGAGAGCTAGCCAGCCTCTGTCCTCTCAAGGCGTTAGCTTAGGCCTACGTGACATATTTTCCGCCTAACTAATAACTCCTTGGGACACCCGTAACATTATTCAGACTGATAAATGATCTATAATAATTTCAAATTCAATAATAGTCCCTTAACTTCATGAATCGCACCATTATTAATTCGGCAAATTACATTTAATATCATATAGGCCTAGTTCCACAACCTCTCCCTATGTGCTGGGAGCGCTCTCTTCCCTCAGACGACCTTGAAAACTCAGTATCGCCAATGGCGCGGCGTTTGAAATTACTCTGAAATTTCTGAATGTTACATATATATATATATATATATATATATATATATATATATATATATATATATATATATATATATATATATATATATGCTGATAACCACCAGGAAAGAAGAAAACACGAAGTTCCCAAGCGCTTTCGTGAATTACACGAAAGCGCTTGGGAACTTCGTGTTTTCTTCTTTCCTGGTGGTTATCAGCATATACCTAGATCACGCGCACCTACAGTGATTTACTTGCATATATATATATATCTCATTGAAGTGTTCAATACTGGAGTAGACGTGGGGGGGGGGGGGGGAGGTGCATACATCTGAGAGGAAATCGTTCATTTTGATCTAAATTTCTTCCTGTTTCACGAGTGATGACGTTCTTTGTGTGTTGATATAGAGGCTCACTGCTTCCTTTGTGGCCAGACATTGTCCTGTAGTTGTGAGTTTGGTCATTCAGCCATCTCCTGTGCTGGTTCACCCTGACACGTTCATCTGTTCATTTGTTCATCTGTTCTTCACCCCGACCCGTTCATCTGTTCTTCACCCCGACACGTTCATCTGTTCATCTGTTCTTCACGCCGACCCGTTCATCTGTTCTTCACCCCGACACGTTCATCTGTTCATTTGTTCTTCGCTCCGACGTCGCTGAAGTAGATGGTTTAACTTGACTCTTTGAGGACGATGGTTTAACCTATAACCCCTTAAAGACGTTGGTTTAAGATTTGAAACTTAAACCATCGTCTTGAAAGGAGTTAGGTCATCTTCCTCAACTGGGTTTAAGGCAGCCATTTCCGTATTGTTGTTATTATCGACTCTTTATGTGGCTAAATAAACTGTTTCAATAACGATGACCCATTGTTTATCCTCTCCTGTATGTAAACAACCCACATCCTGCCAGCTGTGTTGTGGGAACTAGTCTCTGAAGGGATGAACCTAATGAGTGAAGACAATAACCGATGTTAAACCTGGGAGACATTACTTCCTTTGGACGTAGATGGTGAAGGAGGAGGCTGGTGTCAGAAGGAGGAGGAGGTGGAGGAGGCTGGTGTTAGAAGGAGGAGGAGGAGGCTGGTGTTAGAAGGAGGAGGAGGAGAAGGCTGTTGTTAGAAGGATGAAGTGGAGGGCCCGGTGTTAAAAAACCCTTGCTAAATAACAATATTTCAACCCAGGAATAAATGGGGTGGTGAAGCCAGGCCAGACCAACAGACCTAAGCCAGGCCAGACCAACAGACCTAAGCCAGGCCAGACCAACAGACCTAAGCCAGGCCAGACCAACAGACCTAAGCCAGGCCAGACCAACAGACCTAAGCCAGGCCAGACCAACAGATCTAAGCCAGGCCAGACCAACAGACGTAAGCCAGGCCAGACCAACAGACGTAAGCCAGGCCAGACCAACAGACGTAAGCCAGGCCAGACCAACAGACTTAAGCCAGGCCAGACCAACAGACCTAAGCCAGGCCAGACCTAAGCCAGGCCAGACCAACAGACCTAAGCCAGGCCAGACCAACGCCAGGCCAGACCAACAGACCTAAGCCAGGCCAGACCTAAGCCAGGCCAGACCAACAGACCTAAGCCAGGCCAGACCAACAGACCTAAGCCAGGCCAGACCTAAGCCAGGCCAGACCAACATATCTAAGCCAGGCCAGACCTAAGCCAGGCCAGACCAACAGATCTAAGCCAGGCCAGACCTAAGCCAGGCCAGACCAACAGATCTAAGCCAGGCCAGACCTAAGCCAGGCCAGACCAACGGACCTAAGCCAGGCCAGACCAACAGACCTAAGCCAGGCCAGACCAACAGACCTAAGCCAGGCCAGACCAACAGACCTAAGCCAGGCCAGACCAACAGACCTAAGCCAGGCCAGACCAACAGACCTAAGCCAGGCCAGACCTACACTCTGTGCTCTCGTATTCCTGAAATTAATTACAGTCCTACTAATTATCACTTTGTTATTAATCCTAATTTATATCTGTGTTAATTACCCCGTGCTAGTGATTGCCCATGTCTGCCTTCTCCACAGTTTATCACTCTTATGCTTCATCCCACGTTATTCTCACATCTCAAGTCTCCTTCTCATGTACGTATCTCCATCTGTTTTTCTCTCTTCCTTTACTTCTCTTGGCCGTTATTGGAGCTCTACGTCGCTCGCTTCACTGCGCCCTCTCCTCTGCCCCTCAGTACAGGACCCAAACATTTCAATATTAAAATGATACAAGTAAAGTAAAAGATATTATGAGTTATAAAGTATAAGTAATTCTGTATTTACCCTCGTCGATCAAGTCTTATTCAAGCACCACAATTAATATTAAGTCATTTTTTCTACGTTGTGGAGTGACCATTAAATTGAAGATATATAGAACGGGTTAAGAATGTGTGAGTGGATCAATAACCTCCACTATCTTATCAGTGTTTGTGTTCCCGGAGAAAAATTGACAACAAGATCAGACCCTTGCCACCAGCGTCCATCAGTTTTATGAAGACCTTTATTATCTAACACACTGTCTAGCTTAGTGGACCTTTCCCCTTCGTCTCCTGCAGTCCGCTAGCACCAGAGTACAGCAGCCACGAGCCGAGGGAAATATACAATAACTGTCTCCCCTTTTGGTCAACCTCCCCTTCGCTTATAATAGTATTTTCTTAAGTGAAAATGGTGAGGGTTGTAGTAGGTGGCGGCCAGGTAACCAAGAGGACGATCTCTATAGTACAGTACAGCACAGTACAGTACAGTACAACACAGCACAGTACAGCACAGCACAACGCAGTACAGTACAGTAAAGTCCAGCACAGCACAGTACAGTACAGTACAGTAAAGTACAGCACAGTACAGTACAGTACAGTACAACACAGTACAGCACAGTACAGCACAGTACAGTACAGTAAAGTACAGCACAGTACAGTACAGTACAGCACAGTACAGTACAGCACAGTACAGTACAGTAAAGTACAGCACAGTACAGCACAGCACAGTGCAGTACAGTAAAGTACAGCACAGTACAGTACAGCACAGCACAGCACAGTACAGTGAAGTACAGCACAGCACAGCACAGCACAGTACAGTAGAGTAAAGTACAGCACACTACAGCACAGCAGCACAACACAGTAAAGCACAGCACAGTACAGTAAAGTACAGCACAGCACAGCACAGTAGAGTACAGTACAGTACAGTACAGTACAGCACAGCACGGTGCAGCACAGCACAGCACAGTACAGAACAGTACAGTAAAGTACAGCCCAGCACAGCACAGTACAGTAGAGCACAGTACAGTAAAGTATAGCACAGCACAGTACAGCACAGTACAGTACAGTACAGTACAATACGGCATGGCACGGCACGGCACGGTACAGCACAGCACAGCACAACACAGTAAAGCACAGCACAGTACAGTACAGTAAAGTAAAGTACAGCACAGCAAAGTAAAGCACAGCACAGTACAGTACAGTAAAGTAAAGTACAGCACAGTACAGTACAGTACAGTACAGCACAGTACAGCACAGTACAGTACAGTAAAGTACAGCACAGTGCAGCACAGTACAGTACAGTACAGTAAAGTACAACACAGCACAGCACAGTACACTACAGTACAGTACAGCACAGCAAAGCACAGTACAGTACAGCTCAGTACAGTACAGTACAGTACAGCACAGCACAGTACAGTAAAGTACAGTACAGTACAGCTCAGCTCAGTACAGTACAGTACAGTACAGTACAGCACAGCACACTACAGTACAGCACAGTACAGTAAAGTACAGTACAGTACAGCTCAGCACAGTACAGTACAGCACAGCACAGTACAGTACAGTACAGTACAGTACAGTACAGCACAGTACAGTACAGCACAGCACAGTACAGCACAGTACAGCACAGTACAGTACAGCACAGCACAGTACAGTTCAGCACAGCACGGTACAGCACAGTACAGCACAGTACAGTACAGCACAGCACAGTACAGCACAGCACAGTACAGTACAGCACAGTACAGTACAGTACAGTACAGTACAGCACAGTACAGTACAGCACAGTACAGTACAGCACAGTACAGCACAGTACAGTACAGTACAGCACAGCACAGCACAGCACAGTACAGTACAGCACAGTACAGTACAGCACAGTACAGTACAGCACAGCACAGTACAGCACAGTACAGTACAGTACAGTACCAGTGACTGTCATCTCTACTCACCTCACCACCTCGACATACACTGTACTCCTCGCTGGGTGCTGGTTATGACTGGTGTACCTCTACTCTGGTGTACTCCTCCCTGGGTGCTGGTTATGACTGGTGTACCTCTACTCTGGTGTACTCCTCCCTGGGTGCTGGTTATGACTGGTGTACCTCTACTCTGGTGTACTCCTCCCTGGGTGCTGGTTATGACTGGTGTACCTCTACTCTGGTGTACTCCTCCCTGGGTGCTGGTTATGACTGGTGTACCTCTACTCTGGTGTACTCCTCCCTGGGTGCTGGTTATGACTGGTGTACCTCTACTCTGGTGTACTCCTCCCTGGGTGCTGGTTATGACTGGTGTACCTCTACTCTGGTGTACTCCTCCCTGGGTGCTGGTTATGACTGGTGTACCTCTACTCTGGTGTACTCCTCCCTGGGTGCTGGTTATGACTGGTGTACCTCTACTCTGGTGTACTCCTCCCTGGGTGCTGGTTATGACTGGTGTACCTCTACTCTGGTGTACTCCTCCCTGGGTGCTGGTTATGACTGGTGTACCTCTACTCTGGTGTACTCCTCCCTGGGTGCTGGTTATGACTGGTGTACCTCTACTCTGGTGTACTCCTCCCTGGGTGCTGGTTATGACTGGTGTACCTCTACTCTGGTGTACTCCTCCCTGGGTGCTGGTTATGACTGATGTACCTCTACTCTGGTGTACTCCTCCCTGGGTGCTGGTTATGACTGGTGTACCTCTACTCTGGTGTACTCCTCCCTGGGTGTTGGTTATGACTGGTGTACCTCTACTCTGGTGTACACCTCCCTGGGTGCTGGTTATGACTGGTGTACCTCTACTCTGGTGTACTCCTCCCTGGGTGCTGGTTATGACTGGTGTACCTCTACTCTGGTGTACTCCTCCCTGGGTGTTGGTTATGACTGGTGTACCTCTACTCTGGTGTACTCCTCCCTGGGTGTTGGTTATGACTGGTGTACCTCTACTCTGGTGTACTCCTCCCTGGGTGTTGGTTATGACTGGTGTACCTCTACTCTGGTGTACACCTCGCTGGGTGCTGGTTATGACTGGTGTACCTCTACTCTGGTGTACTCCTCCCTGGGTGTTGGTTATGACTGGTGTACCTCTACTCTGGTGTACTCCTCCCTGGGTGTTGGTTATGACTGGTGTACCTCTACTCTGGTGTACTCCTCCCTGGGTGTTGGTTATGACTGGTGTACCTCTACTCTGGTGTACTCCTCCCTGGGTGTTGGTTATGACTGGTGTACCTCTACTCTGGTGTACTCCTCCATGGGTGCTGGTTATGTCTGGTGTACCTCTACTCTGGTGTACACCTCCCTGGGTGCTGGTTATGACTGGTGTACCTCTACTCTGGTGTACACCTCCCTGGGTGCTGGTTATGACTGGTGTACCTCTACTCTGGTGTACACCTCCCTGGGTGTTGGTTATGACTGGTGTACCTCTACTCTGGTGTACACCTCCCTTGGTGTTGGTTATGACTGGTGTACCTCTACTCTGGTGTACACCTCCCTGGGTGCTGGTTATGACTGGTGTACCTCTACTCTGGTGTACTCCTCCCTGGGTGCTGGTTATGACTGGTGTACCTCTACTCTGGTGTACACCTCCCTGGGTGTTGGTTATGACTGGTGTACCTCTACTCTGGTGTACACCTCGCTGGGTGCTGGTTATGACTGGTGTACCTCTACTCTGGTGTACACCTCGCTGGGTGCTGGTTATGACTGGTGTACCTCT
Source organism: Homarus gammarus (assembly GCA_958450375.1). Lineage (NCBI taxonomy): Eukaryota > Metazoa > Arthropoda > Malacostraca > Decapoda > Nephropidae > Homarus > Homarus gammarus. Next base: position 2,657,661 of record CAUDMG010001333.1, read on the forward strand.
ACTCTGGTGTACACCTCCCTGGGTGCTGGTTATGTCTGGTGTACCTCTACTCTGGTGTACTCCTCCCTGGGTGCTGGTTATGACTGGTGTACCTCTACTCTGGTGTACTCCTCCCTGGGTGCTGGTTATGACTGGTGTACCTCTACTCTGGTGTACTCCTCCATGGGTGCTGGTTATGACTGGTGTACCTCTACTCTGGTGTACACCTCCCTGGGTGTTGGTTATGACTGGTGTACCTCTACTCTGGTGTACACCTCCCTGGGTGCTGGTTATGTCTGGTGTACCTCTACTCTGGTGTACTCCTCCCTGGGTGCTGGTTATGTCTGGTGTACCTCTACTCTGGTGTACTCCTCCCTGGGTGCTGGTTATGACTGGTGTACCTCTACTCTGGTGTACTCCTCCCTGGGTGCTGGTTATGACTGGTGTACCTCTACTCTGGTGTACTCCTCGCTGGGTGTTGGTTATGACTGGTGTACCTCTACTCTGGTGTACTCCTCCCTGGGTGCTGGTTATGATTGGTGTACCTCTACTCTGGTGTACTCCTCCCTGGGTGTTGGTTATGACTGGTGTACCTCTACTCTGGTGTACTCCTCCCTGGGTGCTGGTTATGACTGGTGTACCTCTACTCTGGTGTGCTCCTCCCTGGGTGCTGGTTATGACTGGTGTACCTCTACTCTGGTGTACTCCTCCCTGGGTGCTGGTTATGACTGGTGTACCTCTACTCTGGTGTACTCCTCCCTGGGTGTTGGTTATGACTGGTGTACCTCTACTCTGGTGTACTCCTCCCTGGGTGTTGGTTATGACTGGTGTACCTCTACTCTGGTGTACTCCTCCCTGGGTGCTGGTTATGACTGGTGTACCTCTACTCTGGTGTACCTCTACTCTGGTGTACACCTCGCTGGGTGCTGGTTATGACTGGTGTACCTCTACTCTGGTGTACACCTCCCTGGGTGTTGGTTATGACTGGTGTACCACTACTCTGGTGTACACCTCGCTGGGTGCTGGTTATGACTGGTGTACCTCTAGTCTGGTGTACACCTCGCTGGGTGCTGGTTATGACTGGTGTACCTCTACTCTGGTGTACACCTCCCTGGGTGCTGGTTATGACTGGTGTACCTCTACTCTGGTGTACTCCTCCCTGGGTGCTGGTTATGACTGGTGTACCTCTACTCTGGTGTACACCTCCCTGGGTGCTGGTTATGACTGGTGTACCTCTACTCTGGTGTACTCCTCCCTGGGTGTTGGTTATGACTGGTGTACCTCTACTCTGGTGTACACCTCCCTGGGTGCTGGTTATGACTGGTGTACCTCAACTCTGGTGTACTCCTCCCTGGGTGCTGGTTATGACTGGTGTACCTCTACTCTGGTGTACACCTCCCTGGGTGTTGGTTATGACTGGTGTACCTCTACTCTGGTGTACTCCTCCCTGGGTGTTGGTTATGACTGGTGTACCTCTACTCTGGTGTACACCTCCCTGGGTGTAGGTTATGACTGGTGTACCTCTACTCTGGTGTACACCTCGCTGGGTGCTGGTTATGACTGGTGTACCTCTACTCTGGTGTACACCTCCCTGGGTGCTGGTTATGACTGGTGTACCTCTACTCTGGTGTACTCCTCCCTGGGTGCTGGTTATGACTGGTGTACCTCTACTCTGGTGTACTCCTCCCTGGGTGTTGGTTATGACTGGTGTACCTCTACTCTGGTGTACTCCTCCCTGGGTGTTGGTTATGACTGGTGTACCTCTACTCTGGTGTACTCCTCCCTGGGTGTTGGTTATGACTGGTGTACCTCTACTCTGGTGTACTCCTCCCTGGGTGTTGGTTATGACTGGTGTACTTCTACTCTGGTGTACTCCTCCCTGGGTGCTGGTTATGACTGGTGTACCTCTACTCTGGTGTACACCTCCCTGGGTGTTTGTTATGTCTGGTGTACCTCTACTCTGGTGTACTCCTCCCTGGGTGCTGGTTATGACTGGTGTACCTCTACTCTGGTGTACTCCTCCCTGGGTGTTGGTTATGACTGGTGTACCTCTACTCTGGTGTACACCTCGCTGGGTGCTGGTTATGACTGGTGTACCTCTACTCTGGTGTACTCCTCCCTGGGTGTTGGTTATGACTGGTGTACCTCTACTCTGGTGTACACCTCCCTGGGTGCTGGTTATGACTGGTGTACCTCTACTCTGGTGTACTCCTCCCTGGGTGCTGGTTATGACTGGTGTACCTCTACTCTGGTGTACACCTCGCTGGGTGCTGGTTATGACTGGTGTACCTCTACTCTGGTGTACTCCTCCCTGGGTGCTGGTTATGACTGGTGTACCTCTACTCTGGTGTACTCCTCCCTGGGTGCTGGTTATGACTGGTGTACCTCTACTCTGGTGTACTCCTCCCTGGGCACTGGTTATGACTGGTGTACCTCTACTCTGGTGTACACCTCCCTGGGTGCTGGTTATGACTGGTGTACCTCTACTCTGGTGTACTCCTCCCTGGGTGCTGGTTATGACTGGTGTACCTCTACTCTGGTGTACTCCTCCCTGGGTGCTGGTTATGACTGGTGTACCTCTACTCTGGTGTACACCTCCCTGGGTGCTGGTTATGACTGGTGTACCTCTACTCTGGTGTACTCCTCCCTGGGTGCTGGTTATGACTGGTGTACCTCTACTCTGGTGTACACCTCCCTGGGTGCTGGTTATGACTGGTGTACCTCTACTCTGGTGTACACCTCCCTGGGTGCTGGTTATGACTGGTGTACCTCTACTCTGGTGTACACCTCGCTGGGTGCTGGTTATGACTGGTGTACCTCTACTCTGGTGTACTCCTCCCTGGGTGTTGGTTATGACTGGTGTACCTCTACTCTGGTGTACTCCTCCCTGGGTGCTGGTTATGACTGGTGTACCTCTACTCTGGTGTACACCTCCCTGGGTGCTGGTTATGACTGGTGTACCTCTACTCTGGTGTACACCTCCCTGGGTGCTGGTTATGACTGGTGTACCTCTACTCTGGTGTACTCCTCCCTGGGTGCTGGTTATGACTGGTGTACCTCTACTCTGGTGTACTCCTCCCTGGGTGCTGGTTATGACTGGTGTACCTCTACTCTGGTGTACTCCTCCCTGGGTGCTGGTTATGTCTGGTGTACCTCTACTCTGGTGTACTCCTCCCTGGGTGCTGGTTATGACTGGTGTACCTCTACTCTGGTGTACTCCTCCCTGGGTGCTGGTTATGACTGGTGTACCTCTACTCTGGTGTACTCCTCCCTGGGTGTTGGTTATGACTGGTGTACCTCTACTCTGGTGTACACCTCCCTGGGTGTTGGTTATGACTGGTGTACCTCTACTCTGGTGTACACCTCCCTGGGTGCTGGTTATGACTGGTGTACCTCTACTCTGGTGTACTCCTCCCTGGGTGCTGGTTATGACTGGTGTACCTCTACTCTGGTGTACTCCTCCCTGGGTGCTGGTTATGACTGGTGTACCTCTACTCTGGTGTACTCCTCCCTGGGTGCTGGTTATGACTGGTGTACCTCTACTCTGGTGTACTCCTCCCTGGGTGTTGGTTATGACTGGTGTACCTCTACTCTGGTGTACACCTCCCTGGGTGCTGGTTATGACTGGTGTACCTCTACTCTGGTGTACTCCTCCCTGGGTGCTGGTTATGACTGGTGTACCTCTACTCTGGTTTACTCCTCCCTGGGTGCTGGTTATGACTGGTGTACCTCTACTCTGGTGTACACCTCCCTGGGTGCTGGTTATGACTGGTGTACCTCTACTCTGGTGTACTTCTCCCTGGGTGTTGGTTATGACTGGTGTACCTCTACTCTGGTGTACTCCTCCCTGGGTGTTGGTTATGACTGGTGTACCTCTACTCTGGTGTACTCCTCCCTGGGTGTTGGTTATGACTGGTGTACCTCTACTCTGGTGTACTCCTCCCTGGGTGCTGGTTATGACTGGTGTACCTCTACTCTGGTGTACTCCTCCCTGGGTGCTGGTTATGACTGGTGTACCTCTACTCTGGTGTACACCTCCCTGGGTGTTGGTTATGACTGGTGTACCTCTACTCTGGTGTACTCCTCCCTGGGTGTTGGTTATGACTGGTGTACCTCTACTCTGGTGTACTCCTCCCTGGGTGCTGGTTATGACTGGTGTACCTCTACTCTGGTGTACTCCTCCCTGGGTGTTGGTTATGACTGGTGTACCTCTACTCTGGCTATAAACACACACTACGTCATAGCTTTATGAGTGACGTAGTGTGTGTTTGTATACTTAATATGTGCGGTCATAGAGCCACAAATATACTGTACATGGGACAGTTGCGGCCAAACACTCGTCATTAACTGGCATCAACTTGTGAGTTATATTTGTGGTTATATATTAGCTGCTGACTCTCGGTATTACAAATCTTGTCAGAATAATACTGTTAAGAAAACACCAACACAAACACAGTCTCATGAATCAGGTGTTAAAATCTCGGGAAATATTGTCTTCATGAGTAGCTGTATTGGTGTAAAGTACCACCAGGTGAAACACAATTAGCTTAATTACTCAAATACTGATACTACAGGCAGTCTTCCTCCTCTACATGCATATATTATTACGGTAGGTGGAACATTTACACACACACACACACCACACACACACACACACACATCGGAAGTCCTAGTGCACAGAAGATGTTTTCCCCAACATGACGTCAATGTTCCTGTGAAGTTGTGTGTGAATTCACTCAGAAGGACCTTGTAAAAATCCTGATTCCAAATGTGGTGTCAGTGATCGGTGGTGGAGAGTCGCTGCGGTACAGGACCCTTGTGTATCATTTTCTTTTGGACTTTTGTTTATATTGGTGTTTGAGTGTGGCTTCTGAGACACTTGAGTCCATGGTCTTAGTGTGTTGATGCACTCAAGGGTGAACAAGTTTGTTTCCTCTCTTCAGTTGTATTTTTATCACATACAATACACATTACAAAACAAAGCTTTGTGATACATGCATGTGATAACAAGTCTTGTAACATCTAAATATTACTGAGCATTTAACTAGTTATGTGTAAGTGTTATTACTGTAAATGGTCTTGTTGAGAGAACCAAAGGCGGAGCCGAGCATGTGTATCGAGAGGCGGGGCGGGGCGGGGCGGGGCGAGGTGGGGTGGGGTGGGGTTGAGTGGGGTGGGGTTAGGTGGGGTGGGGTGGAGCAGTGCATGACAGGTGGAGGTAGAGCCAAGGTTCCCACAGCACGCCTCCAGCACCGTGGTTGTGTTCACATATACCAATACTTTGACGTTAACTTTCTCGAGTATTTTATGTTTAAAGTTTTTATACGTGCCATTATTTAACCCCCCCCCCCCCACCCTCCCTCCCTTCACTGTCGCGGGGTACGGCGACTCATTTCCTGTCACAAGGGTTGCAGTATCAAGTCCAAGGGCACCCGAAGATAACCCAGGCGTGAGCGGGTATACCAGAGGCTTAATATACTGTGTGGTAAGGGGCCGTCTCTCTTTAGGGCATCTAGTGGTGTTAGGGACAAGCGGTCACCCGTCCAAGTACTGACCAGACCCAACGTCGCTTAACTTCGCTGATCGGACAAGAACCAGCGGGTTGTTACTAGAAAGAACAGCAAACACAAATTTATCTCAATTTCGTTTTATATTCTTTCACCTGAGAGAAAAATCTTTGAATGTTTTTTACTTCTTTTATTCTGATGACCGCTGACGTGAGAGATCCCGTGTGGGGCCACAATGGGTCCCTGAGTAAGTTGAAGCGACGCAGCGGGCGTGAGGCAAGGATTATTGTCAGGTGGTCGGCCTCCCTCCCGCCCTCACCATGACTACTGTGTGTTTAGAGCAGCTAATAGTGTGTTAGGGTTGTGTCATGGGTTACTTATTGTCTGTCGGTACAGGCACTAGACATCCTACCCTGTCCCATATATGGGTGTTTTAAGGGCCTTATTTCATATTCCGCCAACCCTACTGGCGGATGCTGGTCTAGGGAGGTTGTCTATTGCCTGGCCGTATAGATCAGGGTGGTAATGGACCTTTTGAGATTTGATAACTTTTTGGGAACCATGTATGGTTGTTGTCGTTATCTGGTGGGATTCCTTGAAGGAGTTCTTGCTCTGGTCGTTCTATCTTTTGCCAGACTCTGCTGGCCAGGGTGTGCAGCTGCTGGTTGATGGGTTTTATTCTCAGGTCTTTATGTATCTCGGCTGTGGTTCTGGTGAAGGGGTATCTTTCACCTGTGACGAATCTTAGGGCTTCATTTTGGACCACCTGTAATTTTAATATTTGAGTGGTACTCATAGTATGAAGAGGTACTGCTGGGTAAGTTAATATCGGTGTGATAAATGATGTCACCAAGCGGAGTTTTATTTTCTCAAGAAGCGCTTTAAAGCAGTATAGTGTGGATAGGGAAGTGGTCACTGTGAGGGGAGTAGAGGATGCAGGTGGAGAGTGGGCGGTGAGGGTCAGAGTAGAGTCGATGTAGTCAAGTTTCCCTCCCATCAGTGTGGGTGGGTGATGGAGGGCAGAGGAGACGTACAGGGTCATCAGTGGTTTGTAGGTAGGAGAACCAGGAGTTACCCCTTGGGGTTTGAGTGGGGCCCCTGGGGGCCGAGACTGAGGTGTCTGGCATTGAGGTCCCCCACAAGGAGGGTGGGGTTGGAGGTGATATGTTGTGGTAGCACATAGGCATTGACAATATTGAGGGACATACCTTTTAGTGTGATTGTGATGGCGTGTACGTCAGTAGTGTCGGCTTCAAGGGGGACGTCGAGATGTTGGTAGGGGACATCCTTCTTGACGTAGATACGTAGTCCACGTGCATGTGCTCATGGTGGTCCATTGACGTGGAGAACTGGGATGGATGGGCTCTCAACACAAGTGTAACCACTGAGCACATAGGTACCAGCAGCACACCTCGTTTCTTGGAGACAAAGAACGTCGACGTCTTCAGTGTAGACGTAGGTTTTGAGGGCACCAAACTTGTTTTGCAAGCCATTTATGTTCCTGGTGAGTACCTGCAGTCCTGTAGCGTTGCTATCCATTGTGGTTTATTTGACTGGTTACAGGCGGGCCGGTTGGGTACATGTGTACCCCTGACGTGGACGGGTGGGCCTCAGGTGCTGGCATGCCGGTGGGGTACGGGTAGCTGGGGGTGGTGTCCTCAGGTCCAATAGGGAACCATGGTGGAGACAGCACAGACACAGTAGCGGGCGCGGCTTGCGGTGGGTGGACAGGTTGAGGCATCACGTGTTGTGGAGATGAGACAGGACTTATCTCGGAGGCAGCACTACACACCAGGGCAGGCCTGGTAGGCGTCACACCAGTAGTGATGGCCGACGTCGGTGGGGTAGGCCGTGAGCAGGGGGGGCCTCACAGGGGACTACCACTTGTGTCAAACCAGAAGAGAGGAGTGACTGGGTGGCAGCAGAGGGCTAGAGTAGGCTGTGAAGGTCGGAGATGGTGGTACAGAGTGTAACGAAAAGTTTTTCAATACGGTTGGTAAATTCTTGGAAGAGGGATATGATCTGTGTCATGTCACTGGAGGGGGGTTGTGGGAGGAGCACCGGTGGGAGCACAAGGCCTGACAGCGTCAGAGTAGAGACGGGGAGGAGGCCCAGTAGTGGTTGAGTTAGGAGACGGCTGTGTTGCAGCCAGGTGAGGCCAGGCAGGGGCAGGTGTTGTTGAAGAAGGAGGCGTTGCGTGAGACAGAGGTGGGGACGCAGAGGGAGGCTGCCTGGTAGACTAGGGAGGGGGCGTTGTGGTAGATGCGGCCTTCGGGGAGGCTTTTCTCCTGGAACAGACGGGCGATTGGGGCATTGCAGTGAGTCCTTGGTTTTTAGAAAGTCCTTGGGGAAGTGCTGATTCAGCTTACTTGGCTGGTTGGCAGAGGGCAGGGTGATAGGGTCCGTGGCATCATTGGTGTTTCCACTCCGGCTAGTGTTTCCCATAGAAACATTACCGTCACTGTCATAATCACTGAGGTCTGACTCTTGAAGGGTGTTGGATTCAGTATGACCAGACGAGTTGGCAATGGCATCCGTTTCAGGGATGTCTGCATCCACGAGGGAGCGGACGCCTCTTCTGGAGCGTTTACGTCGACCCCCCATGGTGGCAAAAACTTGTCAGCTGAGAGGAGTCGGTTCTGAGGGGACCTCTGTGGGACGATCGGGAAGTCAAGAGCACCTATGGGCACGTCTCTCCCCTTTTGTGGTCACGCCACGACTGCTCAGTAATGATGGTGTTTGGGGCCACCTGATCTGACCTGACCTGACCTGACCTCAGTACTCAAGTCAGTATCACTTAAGATAATAAAATAGAGATAATGTTACTTTTTTATCTCTGATGTTTAATGTTACCTTTTTATCTCTGAGTGTATACTGTTACTTTTATCTCTGAGTGTATACTGTTACTTTTATCTCTGAGTGTATACTGTTACTTTTATCTCTGAGTGTATACTGTTACTTTTATCTCTGAGTGTATACTGTTACTTTTATCTCTGAGTGTATACTGTTACTTTTATCTCTGAGTGTATACTGTTACTTTTATCTCTGAGTGTATACTGTTACTTTTATCTCTGAGTGTATACTGTTACTTTTATCTCTGAGTGTATACTGTTACTTTTATCTCTGAGTGTATACTGTTACTTTTATATCTGAGTGTATACTGTTACTTTTATCTCTGAGTGTATACTGTTACTTTTATCTCTGAGTGTATACTGTTACTTTTATCTCTGAGTGTATACTGTTACTTTTATCTCTGAGTGTATACTGTTACTTTTATCTCTGAGTGTATACTGTTACTTTTATCTCTGAGTGTATACTGTTACTTTTATCTCTGAGTGTATACTGTTACTTTTATCTCTGAGTGTATACTGTTACTTTTATCTCTGAGTGTATACTGTTACTTTTATCTCTGAGTGTATACTGTTACTTTATCTCTGAGTGTATACTGTTACTTTTATCTCTGAGTGTATACTGTTACTTTTATCTCTGAGTGTATACTGTTACTTTTATCTCTGAGTGTATACTGTTACTTTTATCTCTGAGTGTATACTGTTACTTTTATCTCTGAGTGTATACTGTTACTTTTATCTCTTGAGTGTATACTGTTACTTTTATCTCTGAGTGTATACTGTTACTTTTATCTCTGAGTGTATACTGTTACTTTTATCTCTGAGTGTATACTGTTACTTTTATCTCTGAGCGTATACTGTTACTTTTATCTTTGAGTGTATACTGTTACTTTTATCTCTGAGTGTATACTGACAACTTACTCCCATGGTCCTTTAGCTGCCCTCAGACAGTGCCAACCCTCATGATCCTTCATGGTTGATGGACTAGTGTTATTCCTTACCGTATTACGCCCTTAATCACCTTAATCACTGAAATACAAAGTTGATATATTGCCCCCATTCATGCCTCTAACGGGAACCTACCACTATCATTAACTACTAGCATCGACTAGCAGCACCACTTCTAGCACCCATTACTTTCACCACTATTAGCACCCACTACTAACACTTACTACTAGCATACACTGCTAGCTTCTACTACTAGCACCCATTACTAACATGCACTACTAGCATCTACTAGCACCTACTAGCACCCACTACTAGTACCTACTACTAGCATCTACTAGCACCTACTAGCACCCACTACTAGTACCTACTACTAGCATCCACTACTAGCACCTACTACTAGCATCCACTACTAGCATCCACTACTAGCACCCATTACTAACATGCACTACTAGCATCTACTAGCACCTACTAACACCTACTACTAGCACCCACTACTAGTACCTACTACTAGCATCCACTACTAGGACCCATTACTAACATGCACTACTAGCATCTACTAGCACCTACTAGCACCCACTACTAGTACCTACTACTAGCATCCACTACTAGGACCCATTACTAATATGCACTACTAGCATCTACAAGCACTCACTATCACTACCTACTACTTGCACCTACTAGCACCCACTATCAGCACCTACTGTACTACTAGCACCCACTTTCAGAACCCACTGTTTACACCTAATACTAGCACCCACTATTAGCACCTACTGTACTACTAGCACGAACTACAAGCATACGCTACTAGCACCCATTACTAACATCCACTACTAGCATCTACTAGCACCCACTATCAGCACCTACTACTAGCATCCACCATCAGCCCCAACTACTAGCATCCACTATCAGCACCTACTACTAGCACCCACTACTAGTATCCACTATCAGCACCCACCACTGGCATTCATTACTAGCATCCACTATCAGCATGAACTCCTAGCACCCACTAATAGCCCCTACTACTACCATAAACTACTAGCATATGTAATTGACTCAAACCAAGAGACAGCTAAACAAATCAATGAGCTCTAAGTTGTTTACAGGAAGAGACGACAAGTTTTAAAGTCAGTAATGAATGGATCACTCTTGTTCACTGTGGCCAAACTTACCCGCCCAGCTGACGGTACAGTGTAAGCGACCTTCACACTGTAAGCATTAGCAGCAGCCGAGAACGATGGTAGTTATTGTTGGTTTAGTTGGTTATTGTGGGTTTAGTTGGTTATTGTTGGTTTAGTTGGATATTGTTGGTTTAGTTGGTTATTGTGGGTTTAGTTAGTTATTGTTGGTTTAGTTGGTTATTGTGGGTTTAGTTGGTTATTGTTGGTTTAGTTAGTTATTGTGGGTTTAGTTGGTTATTGTGGGTTTAGTTGGTTATTGTGGGTTTAGTTGGTTATTGTTGGTTTAGTTGGTTATTGTTGGTTTAGTTGGTTATTGTGGGTTTAGTTGGTTATTGTTGGTTTAGTTGGTTATTGTTGGTTTAGTTGGTTATTGTGGGTTTAGTTGGTTATTGTGGGTTTAGTTGGTTATTGTTGGTTTAGTTAGTTATTGTTGGTTTAGTTGGTTATTGTGGGTTTAGTTAGTTATTGTTGGTTTAGTTGGTTATTGTTGGTTTAGTTGGTTATTGTGGGTTTAGTTGGTTATTGTGGGTTTAGTTGGTTATTGTTGGTTTAGTTGGTTATTGTGGGTTTAGTTGGTTATTGTGGGTTTAGTTAGTTATTGTTGGTTTAGTTGGTTATTGTGGGTTTAGTTAGTTATTGTGGGTTTAGTTGGTTATTGTTGGTTTAGTTGGTTATTGTGGGTTTAGTTGGTTATTGTGGGTTTAGTTGGTTATTGTTGGTTTAGTTGGTTATTGTGGGTTTAGTTGGTTATTGTTGGTTTAGTTGGTTATTGTTGGTTTATTTGGTTATTGTTGGTTTAGTTAGTTATTGTGGGTTTAGTTAGTTATTGTGGGTTTAGTTAGTTATTGTGGGTTTAGTTGGTTATTGTTGGTTTAGTTGGTTATTGTTGGTTTAGTTGGTTATTGTGGGTTTAGTTAGTTATTGTGGGTTTAGTTAGTTATTGTTGGTTTAGTTGGTTATTGTGGGTTTAGTTGGTTATTGTGGGTTTAGTTAGTTATTGTGGGTTTAGTTAGTTATTGTGGGTTTAATTGGTTATTGTTGGTTTAGTTGGTTATTGTTGGTTTAGTTGGTTATTGTTGGTTTAGTTGGTTATTGTTGGTTTAGTTGGTTATTGTGGGTTTAGTTAGTTATTGTTGGTTTAGTTGGTTATTGTTGGTTTAGTTGGTTATTGTGGGTTTAGTTAGTTATTGTGGGTTTAGTTGGTTATTGTGGGTTTAGTTGGTTATTGTTGGTTTAGTTGGTTATTGTTGGTTTAGTTGGTTATTGTGGGTTTAGTTGGTTATTGTTGGTTTAGTTGGTTATTGTGGGTTTAGTTGGTTATTGTTGGTTTAGTTGGTTATTGTGGGTTTAGTTGGTTATTGTGGGTTTAGTTGGTTATTGTTGGTTTAGTTGGTTATTGTTGGTTTAGTTGGTTATTGTTGGTTTAGTTGGTTATTGTGGGTTTAGTTGGTTATTGTGGGTTTAGTTGGTTATTGTTGGTTTAGTTGGTTATTGTGGGTTTAGTTGGTTATTGTTGGTTTAGTTGGTTATTGTTGGTTTAGTTGGTTATTGTTGGTTTAGTTAGTTATTGTGGGTTTAGTTAGTTATTGTGGGTTTAGTTGGTTATTGTTGGTTTAGTTGGTTATTGTGGGTTTAGTTAGTTATTGTGGGTTTAGTTGGTTATTGTGGGTTTAGTTGGTTATTGTTGGTTTAGTTGGTTATTGTTGGTTTAGTTGGTTATTGTTGGTTTAGTTGGTTATTGTGGGTTTAGTTAGTTATTGTTGGTTTAGTTGGTTATTGTGGGTTTAGTTGGTTATTGTGGGTTTAGTTGGTTATTGTGGGTTTAGTTAGTTATTGTGGGTTTAGTTGGTTATTGTGGGTTTAGTTGGTTATTGTGGGTTTAGTTGGTTATTGTGGGTTTAGTTAGTTATTGTGGGTTTAGTTGGTTATTGTGGGTTTAGTTGGTTATTGTGGGTTTAGTTGGTTATTGTTGGTTTAGTTGGTTATTGTTGGTTTAGTTGGTTATTGTGGGTTTAGTTAGTTATTGTGGGTTTAGTTAGTTATTGTGGGTTTAGTTAGTTATTGTTGGTTTAGTTGGTTATTGTGGGTTTAGTTGGTTATTGTGGGTTTAGTTGGTTATTGTGGGTTTAGTTAGTTATTGTGGGTTTAGTTGGTTATTGTGGGTTTAGTTGGTTATTGTGGGTTTAGTTGGTTATTGTGGGTTTAGTTGGTTATTGTGGGTTTAGTTGGTTATTGTGGGTTTAGTTGGTTATTGTGGGTTTAGTTGGTTATTGTGGGTTTAGTTGGTTATTGTGGGTTTAGTTGGTTATTGTGGGTTTAGTTGGTTATTGTGGGTTTAGTTGGTTATTGTGGGTTTAGTTGGTTATTGTGGGTTTAGTTGGTTATTGTGGGTTTAGTTGGTTATTGTGGGTTTAGTTGGTTATTGTGGGTTTAGTTGGTTATTGTTGGTTTAGTTGGTTATTGTGGGTTTAGTTAGTTATTGTGGGTTTAGTTAGTTATTGTGGGTTTAGTTGGTTATTGTGGGTTTAGTTGGTTATTGTGGGTTTAGTTGGTTATTGTGGGTTTAGTTGGTTATTGTTGGTTTAGTTGGTTATTGTTGGTTTAGTTGGTTATTGTGGGTTTAGTTGGTTATTGTGGGTTTAGTTGGTTATTGTGGGTTTAGTTGGTTATTGTTGGTTTAGTTGGTTATTGTTGGTTTAGTTAGTTATTGTTGGTTTAGTTGGTTATTGTTGGTTTAGTTGGTTATTGTGGGTTTAGTTGGTTATTGTGGGTTTAGTTGGTTATTGTGGGTTTAGTTGGTTATTGTTGGTTTAGTTGGTTATTGTGGGTTTAGTTAGTTATTGTTGGTTTAGTTGGTTATTGTGGGTTTAGTTGGTTATTGTGGGTTTAGTTGGTTATTGTGGGTTTAGTTGGTTATTGTGGGTTTAGTTGGTTATTGTTGGTTTAGTTGGTTATTGTTGGTTTAGTTGGTTATTGTGGGTTTAGTTAGTTATTGTTGGTTTAGTTAGTTATTGTGGGTTTAGTTGGTTATTGTTGGTTTAGTTGGTTATTGTGGGTTTAGTTGGTTATTGTGGGTTTAGTTGGTTATTGTGGTTTAGTTAGTTATTGTTGGTTTAGTTGGTTATTGTGGGTTTAGTTGGTTATTGTGGGTTTAGTTGGTTATTGTTGGTTTAGTTGGTTATTGTTGGTTTAGTTGGTTATTGTTGGTTTAGTTAGTTATTGTGGGTTTAGTTGGTTATTGTGGGTTTAGTTGGTTATTGTGGGTTTAGTTGGTTATTGTTGGTTTAGTTGGTTATTGTTGGTTTAGTTGGTTATTGTGGGTTTAGTTGGTTATTGTGGGTTTAGTTGGTTATTGTGGGTTTAGTTGGTTATTGTGGGTTTAGTTGGTTATTGTGGGTTTAGTTGGTTATTGTGGGTTTAGTTGGTTATTGTGGGTTTAGTTAGTTATTGTTGGTTTAGTTGGTTATTGTGGGTTTAGTTGGTTATTGTGGGTTTAGTTGGTTATTGTGGGTTTAGTTGGTTATTGTGGGTTTAGTTGGTTATTGTTGGTTTAGTTGGTTATTGTGGGTTTAGTTGGTTATTGTGGGTTTAGTTGGTTATTGTGGGTTTAGTTGGTTATTGTGGGTTTAGTTGGTTATTGTTGGTTTAGTTGGTTATTGTTGGTTTAGTTGGTTATTGTGGGTTTAGTTAGTTATTGTTGGTTTAGTTGGTTATTGTGGGTTTAGTTGGTTATTGTGGGTTTAGTTGGTTATTGTGGGTTTAGTTGGTTATTGTGGGTTTAGTTGGTTATTGTGGGTTTAGTTGGTTATTGTTGGTTTAGTTGGTTATTGTGGGTTTAGTTGGTTATTGTTGGTTTAGTTGGTTATTGTGGGTTTAGTTGGTTATTGTGGGTTTAGTTGGTTATTGTGGGTTTAGTTGGTTATTGTGGGTTTAGTTGTTATTGTGGGTTTAGTTGGTTATTGTTGGTTTAGTTGGTTATTGTGGGTTTAGTTGGTTATTGTGGGTTTAGTTGGTTATTGTGGGTTTAGTTGGTTATTGTGGGTTTAGTTGGTTATTGTTGGTTTAGTTGGTTATTGTGGGTTTAGTTGGTTATTGTTGGTTTAGTTGGTTATTGTGGGTTTAGTTGGTTATTGTTGGTTTAGTTAGTTATTGTTGGTTTAGTTGGTTATTGTGGGTTTAGTTGGTTATTGTTGGTTTAGTTGGTTATTGTTGGTTTAGTTGGTTATTGTTGGTTTAGTTGGTTATTGTGGGTTTAGTTGGTTATTGTGGGTTTAGTTAGTTATTGTTGGTTTAGTTGGTTATTGTTGGTTTAGTTAGTTATTGTGGGTTTAGTTAGTTATTGTGGGTTTAGTTAGTTATTGTGGGTTTAGTTGGTTATTGTGGGTTTAGTTGGTTATTGTGGGTTTAGTTAGTTATTGTTGGTTTAGTTGGTTATTGTTGGTTTAGTTAGTTATTGTTGGTTTAGTTGGTTATTGTGGGTTTAGTTGGTTATTGTTGGTTTAGTTGGTTATTGTGGGTTTAGTTAGTTATTGTGGATTTAGTTGGTTATTGTGGGTTTAGTTGGTTATTGTTGGTTTAGTTGGTTATTGTTGGTTTAGTTGGTTATTGTGGGTTTAGTTGGTTATTGTGGGTTTAGTTGGTTATTGTGGGTTTAGTTGGTTATTGTTGGTTTAGTTGGTTATTGTGGGTTTAGTTGGTTATTGTGGGTTTAGTTGGTTATTGTGGGTTTAGTTGGTTATTGTGGGTTTAGTTGGTTATTGTGGGTTTAGTTAGTTATTGTTGGTTTAGTTGGTTATTGTGGGTTTAGTTGGTTATTGTGGGTTTAGTTGGTTATTGTGGGTTTAGTTGGTTATTGTTGGTTTAGTTGGTTATTGTTGGTTTAGTTGGTTATTGTTGGTTTAGTTAGTTATTGTGGGTTTAGTTAGTTATTGTGGGTTTAGTTGGTTATTGTGGGTTTAGTTGGTTATTGTGGGTTTAGTTAGTTATTGTTGGTTTAGTTGTTATTGTTGGTTTAGTTGGTTATTGTGGGTTTAGTTGGTTATTGTGGGTTTAGTTGGTTATTGTGGGTTTAGTTGGTTATTGTTGGTTTAGTTGGTTATTGTTGGTTTAGTTGGTTATTGTTGGTTTAGTTGGTTATTGTTGGTTTAGTTGGTTATTGTGGGTTTAGTTGGTTATTGTGGGTTTAGTTGGTTATTGTGGGTTTAGTTGGTTATTGTGGGTTTAGTTGGTTATTGTGGGTTTAGTTAGTTATTGTTGGTTTAGTTGGTTATTGTGGGTTTAGTTGGTTATTGTTGGTTTAGTTGGTTATTGTTGGTTTAGTTGGTTATTGTGGGTTTAGTTGGTTATTGTGGGTTTAGTTAGTTATTGTTGGTTTAGTTGGTTATTGTTGGTTTAGTTGGTTATTGTGGGTTTAGTTGGTTATTGTGGGTTTAGTTGGTTATTGTTGGTTTAGTTGGTTATTGTTGGTTTAGTTGGTTATTGTGGGTTTAGTTGGTTATTGTGGGTTTAGTTGGTTATTGTGGGTTTAGTTGGTTATTGTGGGTTTAGTTGGTTATTGTGGGTTTAGTTGGTTATTGTGGGTTTAGTTGGTTATTGTGGGTTTAGTTGGTTATTGTGGGTTTAGTTGGTTATTGTGGGTTTAGTTAGTTATTGTGTGTTTAGTTGGTTATTGTTGGTTTAGTTGGTTATTGTTGGTTTAGTTAGTTATTGTTGGTTTAGTTGGTTATTGTTGGTTTAGTTGGTTATTGTTGGTTTAGTTGGTTATTGTGGGTTTAGTTGGTTATTGTGGGTTTAGTTGGTTATTGTGGGTTTAGTTGGTTATTGTGGGTTTAGTTGGTTATTGTGGGTTTAGTTGGTTATTGTTGGTTTAGTTGGTTATTGTGGGTTTAGTTGGTTATTGTGGGTTTAGTTGGTTATTGTGGGTTTAGTTTGTTATTGTTGGTTCAGTTAGTTATTGTGGGTTTAGTTGGTTATTGTTGGTTTAGTTGGTTATTGTGGGTTTAGTTGGTTATTGTGGGTTTAGTTGGTTATTGTGGTTTAGTTGGTTATTGTGGGTTTAGTTGGTTATTGTTGGTTTAGTTGGTTATTGTGGGTTTAGTTGGTTATTGTGGGTTTAGTTAGTTATTGTTGGTTTAGTTGGTTATTGTTGGTTTAGTTGGTTATTGTGGGTTTAGTTGGTTATTGTGGGTTTAGTTGGTTATTGTGGCTTTAGTTGGTTATTGTTGGTTTAGTTGGTTATTGTGGGTTTAGTTGGTTATTGTGGGTTTAGTTAGTTATTGTTGGTTTAGTTGGTTATTGTGGGTTTAGTTGGTTATTGTGGGTTTAGTTGGTTATTGTGGGTTTAGTTGGTTATTGTGGGTTTAGTTGGTTATTGTGGGTTTAGTTAGTTATTGTTGGTTTAGTTGGTTATTGTTGGTTTAGTTAGTTATTGTGGGTTTAGTTAGTTATTGTGGGTTTAGTTAGTTATTGTGGGTTTAGTTGGTTATTGTGGGTTTAGTTGGTTATTGTGGGTTTAGTTGGTTATTGTTGGTTTAGTTGGTTATTGTGGTTTAGTTGGTTATTGTTGGTTTAGTTGGTTATTGTGGGTTTAGTTGGTTATTGTTGGTTTAGTTGGTTATTGTTGGTTTAGTTGGTTATTGTTGGTTTAGTTGGTTATTGTGGGTTTAGTTGGTTATTGTGGGTTTAGTTGGTTATTGTTGGTTTAGTTGGTTATTGTTGGTTTAGTTGGTTATTGTGGGTTTAGTTGGTTATTGTGGGTTTAGTTGGTTATTGTGGGTTTAGTTGGTTATTGTTGGTTTAGTTGGTTATTGTTGGTTTAGTTGGTTATTGTGGGTTTAGTTGGTTATTGTTGGTTTAGTTGGTTATTGTTGGTTTAGTTGGTTATTGTGGGTTTAGTTGGTTATTGTGGGTTTAGTTGGTTATTGTGGGTTTAGTTGGTTATTGTGGGTTTAGTTGGTTATTGTTGGTTTAGTTGGTTATTGTTGGTTTAGTTGGTTATTGTTGGTTTAGTTGGTTATTGTGGGTTTAGTTAGTTATTGTGGGTTTAGTTGGTTATTGTGGGTTTAGTTGGTTATTGTGGGTTTAGTTGGTTATTGTTGGTTTAGTTGGTTATTGTTGGTTTAGTTGGTTATTGTTGGTTTAGTTAGTTATTGTTGGTTTAGTTGGTTATTGTGGGTTTAGTTGGTTATTGTGGGTTTAGTTGGTTATTGTGGGTTTAGTTGTTATTGTTGGTTTAGTTGGTTATTGTGGGTTTAGTTGGTTGTGGGTTTAGTTGGTTATTGTGGGTTTAGTTGGTTATTGTTGGTTTAGTTGGTTATTGTGGGTTTAGTTGGTTATTGTGGGTTTAGTTGGTTATTGTGGGTTTAGTTAGTTATTGTGGGTTTAGTTGGTTATTGTGGGTTTAGTTGGTTATTGTGGGTTTAGTTGGTTATTGTGGGTTTAGTTGGTTATTGTTGGTTTAGTTAGTTATTGTGGGTTTAGTTGGTTATTGTGGGTTTAGTTGGTTATTGTTGGTTTAGTTGGTTATTGTGGGTTTAGTTGGTTATTGTGGGTTTAGTTGGTTATTGTGGGTTTAGTTGGTTATTGTGGGTTTAGTTGGTTATTGTGGGTTTAGTTGGTTATTGTTGGTTTAGTTGGTTATTGTTGGTTTAGTTGGTTATTGTGGGTTTAGTTGGTTATTGTGGGTTTAGTTGGTTATTGTGGGTTTAGTTGGTTATTGTGGGTTTAGTTGGTTTTGTGGGTTTAGTTGGTTATTGTGGGATTAGTTGGTTATTGTGGGTTTAGTTAGTTATTGTTGGTTTAGTTGGTTATTGTGGGTTTAGTTGGTTATTGTGGGTTTAGTTGGTTATTGTTGGTTTAGTTGGTTATTGTGGGTTTAGTTGGTTATTGTTGGTTTAGTTGGTTATTGTGGGTTTAGTTGGTTATTGTGGGTTTAGTTGGTTATTGTGGGTTTAGTTGGTTATTGTTGGTTTAGTTGGTTATTGTTGGTTTAGTTGGTTATTGTGGGTTTAGTTTATTGTGTTTAGTTTTTGTGGGTTTAGTTGGTTATTGTTGGTTTAGTTGGTTATTGTTGGTTTAGTTGGTTATTGTTGGTTTAGTTAGTTATTGTGGGTTTAGTTAGTTATTGTGGGTTTAGTTGGTTATTGTGGGTTTAGTTGGTTATTGTGGGTTTAGTTGGTTATTGTTGGTTTAGTTGGTTATTGTTGGTTTAGTTGGTTATTGTGGGTTTAGTTGGTTATTGTTGGTTTAGTTGGTTATTGTGGGTTTAGTTGGTTATTGTTGGTTTAGTTAGTTATTGTTGGTTTAGTTGGTTATTGTGGGTTTAGTTGGTTATTGTGGGTTTAGTTGGTTATTGTGGGTTTAGTTGGTTATTGTTGGTTTAGTTGGTTAGTGTTGGTTTAGTTGGTTATTGTGGGTTTAGTTGGTTATTGTGGGTTTAGTTGGTTATTGTGGGTTTAGTTGGTTATTGTGGGTTTAGTTGGTTATTGTGGGTTTAGTTGGTTATTGTGGGTTTAGTTGGTTATTGTGGGTTTAGTTGGTTATTGTGGTTTAGTTGGTTATTGTGGGTTTAGTTGGTTATTGTGGGTTTAGTTGGTTATTGTGGGTTTAGTTGGTTATTGTTGGTTTAGTTAGTTATTGTGGGTTTAGTTGGTTATTGTGGGTTTAGTTAGTTATTGTGGGTTTAGTTGGTTATTGTGGGTTTAGTTGGTTATTGTGGGTTTAGTTGGTTATTGTTGGTTTAGTTGGTTATTGTTGGTTTAGTTGGTTATTGTGGGTTTAGTTGGTTATTGTTGGTTTAGTTGGTTATTGTGGGTTTAGTTAGTTATTGTGGATTTAGTTGGTTATTGTGGGTTTAGTTGGTTATTGTTGGTTTAGTTGGTTATTGTTGGTTTAGTTGGTTATTGTGGGTTTAGTTGGTTATTGTGGGTTTAGTTGGTTATTGTGGGTTTAGTTGGTTATTGTTGGTTTAGTTGGTTATTGTGGGTTTAGTTGGTTATTGTGGGTTTAGTTGGTTATTGTGGGTTTAGTTGGTTATTGTGGGTTTAGTTGGTTATTGTGGGTTTAGTTAGTTATTGTTGGTTTAGTTGGTTATTGTGGGTTTAGTTGGTTATTGTGGGTTTAGTTGGTTATTGTGGGTTTAGTTGGTTATTGTTGGTTTAGTTGGTTATTGTTGGTTTAGTTGGTTATTGTTGGTTTAGTTGGTTATTGTGGGTTTAGTTGGTTATTGTGGGTTTAGTTGGTTATTGTGGGTTTAGTTGGTTATTGTGGGTTTAGTTAGTTATTGTTGGTTTAGTTGGTTATTGTTGGTTTAGTTGGTTATTGTGGGTTTAGTTGGTTATTGTGGGTTTAGTTGGTTATTGTGGGTTTAGTTAGTTATTGTTGGTTTAGTTGGTTATTGTTGGTTTAGTTGGTTATTGTTGGTTTAGTTGGTTATTGTTGGTTTAGTTGGTTATTGTGGGTTTAGTTGGTTATTGTGGGTTTAGTTGGTTATTGTGGGTTTAGTTGGTTATTGTGGGTTTAGTTGGTTATTGTGGGTTTAGTTAGTTATTGTGGGTTTAGTTGGTTATTGTGGGTTTAGTTGGTTATTGTTGGTTTAGTTGGTTATTGTTGGTTTAGTTGGTTATTGTGGGTTTAGTTGGTTATTGTGGGTTTAGTTAGTTATTGTTGGTTTAGTTGGTTATTGTTGGGTTAGTTGGTTATTGTGGGTTTAGTTGGTTATTGTTGGTTTAGTTGGTTATTGTTGGTTTAGTTAGTTATTGTTGGTTTATTTGGTTATTGTGGGTTTAGTTGGTTATTGTGGGTTTAGTTGGTTATTGTGGGTTTAGTTGGTTATTGTGGGTTTAGTTGGTTATTGTGGGTTTAGTTGGTTATTGTGGGTTTAGTTGGTTATTGTGGGTTTAGTTGGTTATTGTGGGTTTAGTTGGTTATTGTGGGTTTAGTTAGTTATTGTGTGTTTAGTTGGTTATTGTTGGTTTAGTTGGTTATTGTTGGTTTAGTTAGTTATTGTTGGTTTAGTTAGTTATTGTTGGTTTAGTTGGTTATTGTTGGTTTAGTTGGTTATTGTGGGTTTAGTTGGTTATTGTGGGTTTAGTTGGTTATTGTGGGTTTAGTTGGTTATTGTGGGTTTAGTTGGTTATTGTGGGTTTAGTTGGTTATTGTTGGTTTAGTTGGTTATTGTGGTTGTGTTTTGGTTAGTTGGTTATTGTGGGTTTAGTTGGTTATTGTGGGTTTAGTTTGTTATTGTTGGTTCAGTTAGTTATTGTGGGTTTAGTTGGTTATTGTTGGTTTAGTTGGTTATTGTGGGTTTAGTTGGTTATTGTGGGTTTAGTTGGTTATTGTTGGTTTAGTTGGTTATTGTGGGTTTAGTTGGTTATTGTTGGTTTAGTTGGTTATTGTGGGTTTAGTTGGTTATTGTTGGTTTAGTTAGTTATTGTTGGTTTAGTTAGTTATTGTTGGTTTAGTTGGTTATTGTGGGTTTAGTTGGTTATTGTGGGTTTAGTTGGTTATTGTGGCTTTAGTTAGTTATTGTTGGTTTAGTTGGTTATTGTGGGTTTAGTTGGTTATTGTGGGTTTAGTTAGTTATTGTTGGTTTAGTTGGTTATTGTGGGTTTAGTTGGTTATTGTGGGTTTAGTTAGTTATTGTGGGTTTAGTTGGTTATTGTGGGTTTAGTTGGTTATTGTGGGTTTAGTTAGTTATTGTTGGTTTAGTTGGTTATTGTTGGTTTAGTTAGTTATTGTGGGTTTAGTTAGTTATTGTGGGTTTAGTTAGTTATTTTGGGTTTAGTTGGTTATTGTGGGTTTAGTTGGTTATTGTGGGTTTAGTTAGTTATTGTTGGTTTAGTTGGTTATTGTTGGTTTAGTTGGTTATTGTTGGTTTAGTTGGTTATTGTGGGTTTAGTTGGTTATTGTTGGTTTAGTTAGTTATTGTTGGTTTAGTTGGTTATTGTTGGTTTAGTTGGTTATTGTGGGTTTAGTTGGTTATTGTGGGTTTAGTTGGTTATTGTTGGTTTAGTTGGTTATTGTTGGTTTAGTTAGTTATTGTGGGTTTAGTTGGTTATTGTGGGTTTAGTTGGTTATTGTGGGTTTAGTTGGTTATTGTTGGTTTAGTTGGTTATTGTTGGTTTAGTTGGTTATTGTGGGTTTAGTTGGTTATTGTGGGTTTAGTTGGTTATTGTTGGTTTAGTTGGTTATTGTGGGTTTAGTTGGTTATTGTGGGTTTAGTTGGTTATTGTGGGTTTAGTTGGTTATTGTGGGTTTAGTTGGTTATTGTTGGTTTAGTTGGTTATTGTTGGTTTAGTTAGTTATTGTTGGTTTAGTTGGTTATTGTGGGTTTAGTTAGTTATTGTGGGTTTAGTTGGTTATTGTGGGTTTAGTTGGTTATTGTGGGTTTAGTTGGTCATTGTTGGTTTAGTTGGTTATTGTTGGTTTAGTTGGTTATTGTTGGTTTAGTTAGTTATTGTTGGTTTAGTTGGTTATTGTGGGTTTAGTTGGTTATTGTGGGTTTAGTTGGTTATTGTGGGTTTAGTTAGTTATTGTTGGTTTAGTTGGTTATTGTGGGTTTAGTTGGTTATTGTGGGTTTAGTTGGTTATTGTGGGTTTAGTTGGTTATTGTTGGTTTAGTTGGTTATTGTGGGTTTAGTTGGTTATTGTGGGTTTAGTTGGTTATTGTGGGTTTAGTTAGTTATTGTGGGTTTAGTTGGTTATTGTGGGTTTAGTTGGTTATTGTGGGTTTAGTTGGTTATTGTTGGTTTAGTTGGTTATTGTTGGTTTAGTTAGTTATTGTGGGTTTAGTTGGTTATTGTGGGTTTAGTTGGTTATTGTTGGTTTAGTTGGTTATTGTGGGTTTAGTTGGTTATTGTGGGTTTAGTTGGTTATTGTGGGTTTAGTTGGTTATTGTGGGTATAGTTGGTTATTGTGGGTATAGTTGGTTATTGTTGGTTTAGTTGGTTATTGTTGGTTTAGTTGGTTATTGTGGGTTTAGTTGGTTATTGTGGGTTTAGTTGGTTATTGTGGGTTTAGTTGGTTATTGTGGGTTTAGTTGGTTTTGTGGGTTTAGTTGGTTATTGTGGGATTAGTTGGTTATTGTGGGTTTAGTTAGTTATTGTTGGTTTAGTTGGTTATTGTGGGTTTAGTTGGTTATTGTGGGTTTAGTTGGTTATTGTTGGTTTAGTTGGTTATTGTGGGTTTAGTTGGTTATTGTTGGTTTGGTTGGTTATTGTGGGTTTAGTTGGTTATTGTGGGTTTAGTTGGTTATTGTTGGTTTAGTTGGTTATTGTTGGTTTAGTTGGTTATTGTTGGTTTAGTTGGTTATTGTGGGTTTAGTTAGTTATTGTTGATTTAGTTATTGTTGGTTTAGTTGGTTATTGTTGGTTTAGTTAGTTATTGTTGGTTTAGTTGGTTATTGTTGGTTTAGTTAGTTATTGTTGGTTTAGTTAGTTATTGTGGGTTTAGTTAGTTATTGTGGGTTTAGTTGGTTATTGTGGGTTTAGTTGGTTATTGTTGGTTTAGTTGGTTATTGTTGGTTTAGTTGGTTATTGTTGGTTTAGTTGGTTATTGTGGGTTTAGTTGGTTATTGTTGGTTTAGTTGGTTATTGTGGGTTTAGTTGGTTATTGTTGGTTTAGTTAGATATTGTTGGTTTAGTTGGTTATTGTGGGTTTAGTTGGTTATTGTGGGTTTAGTTGGTTATTGTGGGTTTAGTTGGTTAGTGTTGGTTTAGTTGGTTAGTGTTGGTTTAGTTGGTTATTGTGGGTTTAGTTGGTTATTGTGGGTTTAGTTGGTTATTGTGGGTTTAGTTGGTTATTGTGGGTTTTGTTAGTTATTGTGGGTTTAGTTGGTTATTGTGGGTTTAGTTGGTTATTGTGGGTTTAGTTGGTTATTGTGGGTTTAGTTGGTTATTGTGGGTTTAGATGGTTATTGTGGGTTTAGTTGGTTATTGTTGGTTCAGTTGGTTATTGTGGGTTTAGTTAGTTATTGTGGGTTTAGTTAGTTATTGTGGGTTTAGTTGGTTATTGTGGGTTTAGTTGGTTATTGTGGGTTTAGTTGGTTATTGTGGGTTTAGTTGGTTATGTGGTTAGTTGGTTATTGTTGGTTTAGTTGGTTATTGTGGGTTTAGTTGGTTATTGTGGGTTTAGTTGGTTATTGTGGGTTTAGTTGGTTATTGTTGGTTTAGTTGGTTATTGTTGGTTTAGTTAGTTATTGTGGGTTTAGTTGGTTATTGTTGGTTTAGTTAGTTATTGTTGGTTTAGTTGGTTATTGTTGGTTTAGTTGGTTATTGTTGGTTTAGTTGGTTATTGTGGGTTTAGTTGGTTATTGTTGGTTTAGTTGGTTATTGTTGGTTTAGTTCGTTATTGTGGGTTTAGTTGGTTATTGTGGGTTTAGTTGGTTATTGTGGGTTTAGTTAGTTATTGTTGGTTTAGTTGGTTATTGTGGGTTTAGTTGGTTATTGTTGGTTTAGTTGGTTATTGTGGGTTTAGTTGGTTATTGTTGGTTTTGTTGGTTATTGTTGGTTTAGTTGGTTATTGTGGGTTTAGTTGGTTATTGTTGGTTTAGTTGGTTATTGTGGGTTTAGTTGGTTATTGTGGGTTTAGTTGGTTATTGTTGGTTTAGTTGGTTATTGTGGGTTTAGTTGGTTATTGTGGGTTTAGTTGGTTATTGTGGGTTTAGTTGGTTATTGTGGGTTTAGTTGGTTATTGTGGGTTTAGTTGGTTATTGTGGGTTTAGTTGGTTATTGTGGGTTTAGGTGGTTATTGTTTGTTTAGTTGGTTATTGTTGGTTTAGTTGGTTATTGTGGGTTTAGTTGGTTATTGTGGGTTTAGTTGGTTATTGTGGGTTTAGTTGGTTATTGTGGGTTTAGTTGGTTATTGTGGGTTTAGTTAGTTATTGTGGGTTTAGTTGGTTATTGTTGGTTTACTTGGTTATTGTGGGTTTAGTTGGTTATTGTGGGTTTAGTTAGTTCTTGTGGGTTTAGTTAGTTATTGTGGGTTTAGTTGGTTATTGTTGGTTTAGTTGGTTATTGTGGGTTTAGTTGGTTATTGTTGGTTTAGTTAGTTATTGTGGGTTTAGTTGGTTATTGTGGGTTTAGTTGGTTATTGTTGGTTTAGTTGGTTATTGTGGGTTTAGTTGGTTATTGTGGGTTTTGTTGGTTATTGTGGGTTTAGTTGGTTATTGTGGGTTTAGTTAGTTATTGTGGGTTTAGTTAGTTATTGTGGGTTTAGTTGGTTTAGTTGGTTATTGTGGGTTTAGTTGGTTATTGTGGGTTTAGTTGGTTATTGTGGGTTTAGTTGGTTATTGTGGGTTTAGTTGGTTATTGTGGGTTTAGTTGGTTATTGTGGGTTTAGTTGGTTATTGTTGGTTTAGTTGGTTATTGTGGGTTTAGTTGGTTATTGTGGGTTTAGTTCGTTATTGTTGGTTTAGTTGGTTATTGTGGGTTTAGTTAGTTATTGTTGGTTTAGTTGGTTATTGTTGGTTTAATTGTGTAGTTTGGGGTTTTTCTTGTTGTTTATGTTTGTGATTCTCGTTTACTTTATTGTATTGTGAAGACGATGATTGATAGTTTCTAGTTTGA
Organism: Homarus gammarus; assembly: GCA_958450375.1. Lineage (NCBI taxonomy): Eukaryota > Metazoa > Arthropoda > Malacostraca > Decapoda > Nephropidae > Homarus > Homarus gammarus. The sequence goes on from CAUDMG010001333.1 coordinate 2,682,686, forward strand.
ATTTATACACAGACAGACAGACACCCCTCTCTCTCTCTCTCTCACACACACACACACACACCCTCGACACCGGCTCCTACTACCACCTGAGATCCCTAGTCCGAGAATTGCTGTTCGACACCACAACCGCATCCAGCCCATACGTGCACGAACTGATCGCTATAAGAACAGCCCAGTCCCAACCATTGTAAAAATTATCAATAACTTGTAATAAACCAGTGTATTCACTCCCAGTAAACACTGCTCCTTACACTGTTACTATGTTGAAATGAACTGTAGTTTGAGCTTTTCCACATATAGTTATTATATGTCTTATTTGTGTCACTTATGTTACTTGTACAGTATATTATTTGTAATTCGAAACCCATTCTTTCAATAAACCGTTAATTATTATTATTATTATTATTATTATTATTATTTTACACTGGCCCCTGTAAGACTTGTGTTCTCGTCCCAGTCTTGAGTAACAGGCCGTCGTCATGGTATTAAAGATTATTGGTTCTTTCCACCCCACTCGTTCCATCCCACTCGTTCCACCCCACTCTTTCCACCCCACTCTCCCCACCCCACGCTCCCCACCCCACTCTCCCCATCCCACTCTCCCCACCCCACGCTCCCCACCCCACGGTAGCCTCTCATAGTGTTGTGTCTGCTACGTTATTTATTATTAAGAAGATGAAATATAAGGCAGCCTATGTATGGTCATTTACACAGTGTACTGACTACACTCTGACACGTGAACTACATAGTGATGTGTTTCATGAGGGTTTAGTTGTTTATTGTTTATGTTTGGCTATAAAACTTATCATCATCATCATCGTCATCGTCATCATCATCATCATCATAATAATCATCGTCAACATCATCATCATCATCGTCTCTACTCGCCTCAGTTGTGTTTATTGTTACCAAATGTGACGGTATTCCTTCTCCTGTCTACTCGAACATATCTCCTGTCATCGCTTCCTGAACCTGTCCTCACCCGTCCCGTCCCTGCACCTCTCTCTCTTCACTCGCCTTTCCTTCCTAAACAAACACCAGGAGGTCACATCAGTTTGTCAACCACCAACACCGTCCCTATTAAGCCATAATTTTTGACACCGTTTGGGGAGGGAGAGGGCTGGGGGCTACAACCTGCTGCCTGAGTTGTTTTACAGGGATATAGACCTTTTGTTGTTAGTAGTAGTTGTAGTAGTAGTAGTAGTGATCTTGTTGTTGTTGTTGTTGTTGTTAGTAGTTGTAGTAGTGGTAGTAGTAGTAGTAGTAGTAGTGATCTTGTTGTTGTTGTTGTTGTTAGTAGTAGTAGTAGTCGTAGTAGTTGTAGTAGTAGTAGTAGTAGTAGTAGTAGTGATCATATTATTGTTATTGTTGTTGTTAGTCGTAGTAGTGGGTGGTGGTAGAAGGTGTGCGCGGCGGCGTGGGTGTGGTGGAGCGTCCTCCCTGATCTAAAGTGTTATTGGTGGGGACATACTCGCTGTGTGGGAGCGGGAATTTAACAATGTGTCATTGAATATCTGATGTCACCCTTAGCATTGTCACCCAAGGCTTCTTCTCATCCCTTACGGCATTAATCGTAAACATTCCGTGTGTTCACCGGCGATCACCAAGCGAGTAGTGAGCTGGGGTACTTGGTGGGTCGGCTAATGCGGAGGCCGAGTGCCAGTGCCAGTGCCAGTGTCGATAGGCCTACTTTGGCAGGGGTGGTTTCGAGACTCGCCCCTATGAGCGTTCTACCCATGCGGTCGCTTCCCCACCATAGTAACGGACACTTCATGTTGGGTCTTGACAAACCAAGTGAGTATATATTACACCAGTGAGACCATATAAATAGTGGTTATTTGTGCCAAGGATATATAAACACGTGTTTGGTGTGACAAATTCTTGTTCCAAGTGTATCATTCTGATGTGTGGATTGTCGCCCCTTATAACCCTCATCGCAGGGAGCCGACACAGGAGGCCACGGTGGATATCGCCGGGACCCAGCCGCCCGATGATATCCTAAATGATAGCAGATGTCCACGAGGCGAATGAGAGACAGCCACCACAGTGGAATGGCATGTCGATGGAAAATGCGGAAATTTGGGTTAAAGAAACTTACTCAGAAATTGTCAGGTGGTCGCCAGCTAACCTGTTTGAACCACCGAAGTGTGCGGCCACCAAGGAAATGATTCGGGAGATGATTCGTCTCATAACTGATTACACTCAAGACCGCCTCCTTGCCCCTTTAGCTCTTCAAATACTGGCAATAATACCACATCTATTCTGTCAGAGGACACACACAAGGACTAAGTACAAAGAAAATGCGGCAGCAATAAAGAGAAGATTGACACTGTGGCATAAGGGGGCATTTGATGATCTCCTATGTGAAGCAAGAACACTGCAGGAGAGACTAAAATCTGCAGAAGATGGAAAGCAAAACACCGATGATGTTGCAAGGAAGTTTGGAAACAAAATGCGCGTGGGAAAAGTGTCTTTGGCGGTAAGATCTCTCACAGAGGAATCCGCCGGTGGGGTCCTGCCAATAAACAAAGACATAAAAACAACTGAAAGAAAAACATCCCTCTGCAAGTGATGACGAAGGCATCAGGTTCCAGGGTGACTATATCCCACCAAATGCCGTCCTGTTCGAGAAAATAACAGGAGGGATGGTGTGGAAAAAGGCACTGAAGACTCAGGGAGGTGCCGCCCTTCAGGTCTGGATGCAAACGGTTGGAGAGTCATCCTCAGCACTAACAAGTTTGGCCCCGTAGCGAGTGATCTCTGCACTGCCATTGCCGTCCTTGCAAGAAAGCTGGCATCCTCATGCTGCCATCACCCCCATGCTCTGACGGCCTGCCGCCTCATTCCCCTGGACAAGAAGCCAGGATGTAGGCCAGTAGGAGTGGGGGAAGTGCTGAGGCGAATCATCGGAAAATGCATAATGGAGGTGGTAAAGGATGATGTCAGGGCAGCAGCAGGGAACCTGCAAGTTTGTGCCGGCCAACAAGCTGGAGGGGAAGCTGCCATTCACGCCATGAGAGCGATATTTGAGCAGCGTGATTGTGAGGCTGTTCTCCTCGTCGACGCTTCAAACGCATTCAACATACTTAACCGCAAGGCCGCACTGCACAACATCAAGATCAAGTGTCCAAGCTTTGCAATGTATGTTGAAAACTCGTATAGGAATCCATCAGACCTCTATATAGTAAACAACAAGGCGCTAAGAAGTGATACCATCTTATAGTCAACCGAGGGAACAACACAGGGGGACCCTGTTGCAATGGCATTGTACGCAATAGGTCTATCAGTGCTCCAACACGAAATTAATTTTGAAACAACCGAGGTCAAACAAGTGGCGTACGCTGATGACCTTACAGGAGCAGGAAAAGTGGAGGACATCAAAAAGTAGTGGGACTTGGTAACATCGCGAGGTCCACAAATAGGGTACCACCCAAACGCCAGCAAGTCCTTCCTCATTGTGAAGCCAAAACATTATGAACGGGCAATGGAGGTGTTCGGTGGAACTGAGGTCAAAATAACAAAGGATGGCCAAAGACACCTAGGTGCAATAATCGGCTCGATGGATTTCAAAACCGAGTACGTAGTGGGAAAGGTGAATGAGTTGGTTAGGGAAATCCAAGCTCTGTCTGAGATTGCTAACACAGAGCCACATGCGGCTTTTGCAGCATTCATCCATGGAGTCAAGCATCGCAGGAACTACCTGATGAACACTGTCTCTGATATCGGACCCCTCCTCCACCCCCTGGAAGAAGCTATCGGTGTCAATTTCATTCCCAAGTCAGTGAAACATCCTCAGCTAACCCCAGGAGAAAGATCACTCCTTGCACTACCACCGAGACTGGGAGGAATGGAACTAACCAATCCAGAGGAGATTGCTGCCACTGAACATCAAAACTCAGTTAAGCTCACGGCAGCCCTCACGGACCACATAATAGCTCAGAACGCAACAGGGGAGGTGGATACCAGTGAAGTAAACAAGATCCGAAGGTCCGTTACGACAGAACGACAGCACGGCCAAAGTGACAAGTTGCAGCAACTATTGCTGTAAATACCAGAGAATTTGAAAAAAAAGTAGCTACAGCGCTGGAGGTGGGCGCCTCGGACTGGTTAACTACGTTACCGATAAGGGCAAATGGTTTCAGTCTCAATAACAAGAATTTACAGATGCCATTGCTCTAAGGTACGGTTGGCCAGTAGAAGGGTTGCCCTCCCAATGCGTGTGTGGCTCTTCCTATGACGTCGATCACGCCATGGTGTACAAGAAAGGGGCTTCATATGCATGAGGCATGACAAAGTAAGGGACCTCACAGCAAATATGTTGAAGGAAATCTGCCGGGATGTCATGGTAGAACCGTCCCTCCTTCCATTGGATGGTGAGATCTTCCAACATAGGACTTCAAACACAACTAGCGAAGCCCGTGTTGACGTCAGTGCTCGAGGATTCTGGACGCGGGGACAGCGAGCTTTCTTCGACATCAGGATTTTTGATCCCCTGGCCGCATGTCATCGTAACCTAGATCTCGATGCTGCACATAGGACGAACGAGAACGACAAGATAAGGGAATATGGGGAGAGAATTCAAAACGTTGATCAAGGCAGCTTCACTCCCCTAGTGTTCACAACCTCTGGTGGGATGGGACCAAGTGCAAGATGTTTCTACGCCAGACTGGCGGAGGTGATCTCCGAACGGAAGCAGCAGCCCAGAAGTTATGTTACAGCCTGGATGAGATGTCTACTGTCTTTCTCTCTCCTTCGGTCGGCTTTGCTCTGCCTTAGGGCAACGAGAGCTTCTGCCCCAATTCCGACAACTGGTGGCGAAGGTGTGGCTATTGGGGGAGGATGGAGGCCACTTTGAAAAAAAAAATAGTAGTTGTAGTAGTGGTAGTAGTAGTAGTAGTGATCTTATAATTATTGTTGTTGTTGCTAGTAGTAGTAGTAGTAGTAGTAGAGGTAGTAGTAGTGATATTATTATTATTATTATTATTATTATTATTATTATTATTATTATTATTATTATTATTATTACCCCCACCCGGTGTACGCCCTGTATTTACGAGTTCATTATTATGGTTTATGGACTGTGTTTTGTGAATGATAAACCTGGAAGGAGTAGAGGGGTTGTTTTAAGACCTGGTCCCCCAGTACACACACACTACAAGAAGGGGGGCAACAGTAGACAACTAATATACACTTATACTTATAATTTATATATATGCTTGTAACAGGTTCCGATCATATCGTTATTTTCTCACATTGTTTAGTGCGTCGTTACCCTCTGCCCAAGCGTGAAGAACTACATCTTAAGGCCACAGCTCTTATAGTCTCTGGTCGTAGAGTAAGATTCAGCCTTCCTCCAGCACCCACATCCTCTACCTTATTCATTTAAAGCAGATGTGTAGGGCTGAGGGGGAGACTCACTCCCCTTCTATATGAAAGAGCCACGAGATTGTGTAGGGAAGGGGAGGGTCATTCAGCCTCCATGGAGTCTATGCTTAAGACTCGCTCATTCTTACCAGTCTGCTCGTTGAGGGTGTTGTGTGTGTGACGTATGTTGGTGTTCGTATCTGATGTACTGTACACTTCCATCCACGTTCAGCGCCGGACACCCCAACCAAATTTAGATTTAGGCGCGAGATAGGTAAACATTGGTTTGGAAATAGAGTAGTGGATGAGTGGAACAAGTTACCAAACATCATCATTAACTCTTATACGCTGGACAGCTTCAAACACTGTAGGTTGGGTGGATATATGAGTGATAGGGGTTGGGTGTCAATGGGACTGCCCAGTATGGACCCACTGCAGTGTCCTCCATCCTCATGTTGTTGTGTTGTTATATCTTAGAGGCGGTGCTCAGGTGTGTCTTCTTAGTGACCGTACAGTACAGTATATTACACATCAGTCATTATATTATATAATTGATTCACTTATAGATTATCACCCGGCTTATTTCACTTAACGATTAAACACTCTAAATTACTTGGGTCAGGTTAGGTTAGGTTAAGGTGATATAAGCTGGTTGGATAATATTCCGGTGATCCTGATGGTTATTGCGGAGTAGCTCACCACCCACCCTGCTGTGACCACCACCCACCCTGCTGTGACCACCACCCACCCTACTGTGACCACCACCCACCCTACTGTGCCCACCACCCACCCTACTATGACCACCACCCACCCTACTGTGCCCACCACCCTCCCTACTGTAACCACCCACCCTCCCTACTGTGACCACCACCCACCCTGTTGTGACCACCACCCACCCTACTGTGACCACCACCCACCCTACTGTGACCACCACCCACCCTACTGTGCCCACCACCCTCCCTACTGTAACCACCCACCCTTCCTACTGTGACCACCACCCACCCTGTTGTGACCATCACCCACCCTGTTGTGACCACCACCCACCCTGCTGTGACCACCACCCACCCTGCTGTGACCACCACCCACCCTCCTGTGACCACCACCCACCCTGCTGTGACCACCACCCACCCTGCTGTGACCACCACCCACCCTACTGTGCCCACCACCCTCCCTACTGTGACAACCACCCACCCTGCTGTGACCACCACCCACCCTGCTGTGACCACCACCCACCCTACTGTGAACACCGCCCACCCTACTGTGACCACCGCCCACCCTGTTGTGACCACCGCCCTACTGTGACCACCACCCACCCTACTATGCCCACCACCCACCCTACTATGCCCACCACCCACCCTGCTGTGACTACCACCCACCCTACTGTGACCACCACCCACCCTACTGTGCCCACCACCCACCCTACTGTGCCCACCACCCACCCTACTGTGACCACCACCCACCCTACTGTGACCACCACCCACCCTGCTGTGCCCACCACCCATCTCGGGTCTCCCACAGATCATTCGGGTCTTTTAAAAGTTAAGTTGAGGTTTTCAGGTTCATCTGGGAGCTCACACGGCTGGTAGCTCACACGGCTGCTGTACCAGTTTACATTACTCACAAACTTCCTGCCGAGAAAGTTCTGGCCGACGCAGTCAGTGTTAACAGCCGCTATATCTCTCCCGGTGAAATTTGAGGCCGTAATCGTTTCCCCGGTGTGTTGATGCTAGTGAGATGTTTACACTGTGTAATGTGTTGTGTTATTAACAGGTGAATCAACGTAGTTATCGGGAGTTTGGTGTGTGTGTGTGTGTGTGTGTGTGTGTGTGTGTGTGTGTGTGTGTGTGTGTGTGTGTGTCCCTAACCCCTCAGTACAGTGTGTGTAACTACCCTCGTATTCACCATCACCCTGAAGGTGTGTGTGGGCGTGTGACATGCTACGTAACCTCTAACTAACCTAACCAAGGATGGGTTAATAATCGGCCCATGGTATTAATGATGTAGTTCTATGTGCAGAATCATGTGATATCTTCAGATTTGAAAAGTTTTCATTTTTTGCTAGGTAAATTTTAACTTGAAATCTTATGAAAATTCAGTATTCCCACCCTTTTACCAACACCACTAAATAGCTTATTTAAAGTAAAGTAAATGTATCAGGTTAATTTATTAGGATGAAAATGATCCAGAATAGTGAAACGAATGATCTTGACACATTTATTAAATTTAATATTCCTTTAGAAAACAAAATCATCAAATACAAAAACCGGTTTTACTACTACGACCCGGTGTTGCTGCACACCATAGAGAACATGTCTTTCTTGCTTCTGTTTCTACTCATCACCTCCCTGCTGACCACCTGAGCTCGGATGTAGCCTTCCCTCCTCTCCTGGCTGTACACGTGACTGCTGGCCTCGCTCACTTGCTGTACACAACGCTCTATACTCTGGGTGTGCGAGGGCTAGGCAGGGACATGCATGGGGTTGTCCAGGAAAGCTCTGACTTGAACATTGGTGAGGCTGCAGGTAAGAGGGGGCTCACTGCCAGCCTGGATGTTATCCAGATCTATGAGATCAGTGAGGGTCTTGGCACCTAGATTGACTTCAGGAGTCTTCCTGACCCTGAAGGAATCGTCACCAACTGATTCGTCATGCCCAGATCCTCTCATAAGTCTCATATCCAAGATCTTTTTGACTGCCACTCTTCTCTCCTCCTCATCCTTACTGCAGAGCATTGTCTGCAGAACTGCCTCGGGATGAGCATACCAGGAAGATCTCCTCACAGTCTGCTCCACAATCTGAACAACCTTCCTTGGCTGACTCCTCAGGAGCTCAAGCTGGAAGAGAACATGCCTCGGATCTTCGGAGAACGATGACTTGACCTTGGTGTTGAACCAATTTGGCAAGTAGACACTCACGATGAATTGGACAATAAGTCTCAGGTTGTGAAGCTGGTTCCCTTTCAGTTTATGATGAGCGACCCAAATTCTGCAGAACCTGAGAGCCGTTGTGAGCCACCTAGAATGTGAGACTGGACCTATCTGCAGGTAAGCAAGTCTATCAGGCATGACCCCAGTTTTGATGGCACTGCAAATCATGTAACCATAGTACTGGTCAGTACTCAGGTCGTCAATGACAGTATGTGCAAGCTCAACGAGTGGAGGGCCAACTGAGATTTTTTCAAAGCTCGGATTTATTTCTAACTCAGTGGCAGAGTCCAGCATCTTGCCAAGAGGACCAGACCATCTGTTGTTTGAAAGAGTCTTGCCATCCAGCTCCTGGATCAGATGTCTGAGTGGCAACTCGTTGGTGTGGAGGTCACAAACAATCCAGACCAGCTTCCTCCCAATCTTCCGCTCTATCCACTGTATGACCCCCCCTTGCCACCCTGTGTTCGTGTTGGTGCTGTCCCCTCCAATGGCCTGCAGGGTCTGGTCTACGTTCCTCTCTCTGAGCCAGTTCACAATGTTATCTGCCACTATCTCAGCTGGTTTCCTGATGTCATCTTTCTCTGGAGTGAAATGCCACAAATACTTCCCTCCTGGTTCACTGCAGCAGGAGTAGTGTTCCTCCTTCACCATGGCAGGGAACAACTTGTCAGAATCTCCAACTTTCATGAACACTTTAGTGTCATCCCTTCTCCCATCAAAGAACAAACAATTGATTCCATTTTCTCTTATCCCCTTATCAAACTCCTCTTCTAGGTTACTGACAAGTTTCTCCTGAACTCTCCTTACTTTGTTATGATCTATCACCAGGTGAACATCGTCAGGTGTTATCAAACCACCGTCAATCCAGGCAGCTGTTGCTATCTCTGCGGTTTCTCTGAGACCAGTGTGGTGTCGCATGCTGGCCAGAGCTATGCTCGGGATATCTTTCCTATTTCGAATCTTATGCCTGGAAGGTTTGGGATCATTATTTTTTGGGTTAGGGACAAAGTCACCATTCTCCTGGTCAGCGCTCGGATCACCCATGGGGAAGTCATTATACTCTGAATCAGCTTGACTCCAATCATCGGCCATTTTTACCTCACCCTGGGCCTTCTCAAGTCTCTTTTCCTCGGCAACTCTTCTCCTCTTCTGTCTCTCTGTGGCAGCCTCCTGTCTCTTGGACTCCGGAATATCTTGGCTAGAAATCATGAGAGCCCCTATACTGCCAGCCTTCTCTCTCTGTGCTTTGACAAATGCCAGTTCGATCACAGGAATCTTCAGTTCACGCTTGCAAATACAGGAGATGTGGGCCTCGGATTTACAGTCACGATCGCATCCAAACTCAGGACAGAGAACAATTGGGCACATGCAAGTAATTATGTCAAATAACTGGTCCAGTTGCTTGGCAAAGCTGTCCTTAACTGCAAGTTTTCCTCTCCCAAGAGAGATATCTCTTGCCTTTTCCCAACTGGCTAGCAGTCTCTCACTAATCTTCTTCTGACTTGTTATGACTGGAGGCTTGAACTGAGCGTTAGCCAGAGTGTACTGTGCCAAGACAGCTTTGGTCATATCACTGGCAATGTCTTTGTTTGTGTAAGTTCTTTGGTTCTTTTCACTAATTTGCCTGATTAAAACACCGTATCTCAAAGCATCTCACAATGTAGGCAACTCCGACTTCAGGAGCTCTCTCCCAGACCCAAGATAGTGACTGAGATGGCTGGATTTTTGGTTCCTCGTCCTGACACAAGCAGCCATCGCAAATATTATCAACTTATAAATGCATCAGAATCTGAAACAGAAAAAAATATTGTTAGTTGGGTTGTTAAAGAATGAAGTCAGAAAGCAATGTTCACTATTTAAATGTAATGCACTAATGCAGCTGTACGTAAGATTTTCGATAAATTTCACGCTAAAATTTACCTAGCAAAAGGTTGCAAAATATTGAAACTGAAATTATTTTCTGTATATATATACACTAAAATATACCAAAAAAGTGATGGGCCATTAGTTTTAGCTGATCTTCCCTCCTATGACACACCCTAATGGATTATGGTTACGTTAGGATTGGTTAAGTTAGGTTAAGATTTTTGTTTGTGTAACGTTGTTGTAGCTGGTCCAGGACAGAGCACCAGCTGTGAGAACACCACCTGCTGACTGTCACACACTTTATGTATTTATCTTAACATTTACGTCAGTTCCGCCTGAAACGCAAATGCAAATTATCACAGAAGTATTTCAGTGGCTGGAGCTCGTCCCGTCTCCGTTGTCCCAGATGTTGACGTGTATTCTCTTGTTACACACAAACTACACACAGTCTCGTTTGTCTTGTTTACACTCTTTACATGTGGTTTAACTGGACCGTGTCTTGTATTCATCTAAACTTCCATATAATATAAACACCTCAGGGGACTTTTGTCATTATTTGAAGCGACAGAGATTGACCGGGTTGATCCTTGAAGCCTTGTTATAGAGGCTGAGTATAGAGGAAGATCATCACAGAAGATATCTATCACAGCTGCAGGAGTAAATGACGGACTCAGTCAATAATGGGGAGATGGTGTGAGTGTGTAGACCAGGCGACCTTGCCAGAGTTGCTCCACCAGGTAAACCTTTACTCATGTGTCGACCTGTGTACCTCAAGTGAATCAGTGTATTAGCTTTCCTTGTATGGGATGGTTGAGAAGGTGATATAAACTACCTAACCTAACCTAAGGGGAGACGTAGTTATAATACAGGCCAGGTGTTCACAGTTACAGGGAAGGATGACACAGCTGTACACACACACACACACCAAGATGTTTGGGTAATGGTAAAGATGACAGCCTCTTCAGATATTGACCCTTATTAAAACTGACTTGTTCCAGTTAAGACAATTGAACAATTTATTTCCGTTTGAGAAATATAAGAGTTTAAAATTTATTCCTGTGGAGTTTCTTTAGGATCGGGAAATAAACTTAGTAAGGTTCTAGAGCATAAGAATAATGTGGTTATGGCAACGTGTGTGTGTGTGTGTGTGTGTGTGTGTGTAATCATCTCATGGCTTGTAATATGTTTCCACTCTCCGAAACATTAATTGAACAAACATGTGCTGGAGTCTTAAATTTATATAAAGATCAAAATTCATGAATATCTTACCAGCGATGTGAACCAGTGCCCCATATTGTTACGTCGGTGGTGGTGATAATGGTTGTGAGTGGTGATGATAGTGGTTGTGAGTGGTGATGATAGTGGTTGTGAGTGATGGTGGTTGTGAGTGATGGTGGTTGTGAGGGGTGGTGGTTGTGAGTGGTGGTGGTTGTGAGTGTGGTGGTTGTGGTGGTGGTGGTTGTGAGGGGTGGTGGTTGTGAGTGATGGTGGTTGTGAGTGGTGGTGGTTGTGAGTGGTGGTAATAGTGGTTGTGAGTGGTGGTGATAGTGGTTGTGAGTGGTGGTGGTTGTGAGGGGTGGTGGTTGTGAGTGATGGTGGTTGTGAGGGGTGGTGGTTGTGAGTGGTGGTGGTTGTGAGTGGTGGTAATAGTGGTTGTGAGTGGTGGTGATAGTGGTTGCGAGTGGTGGTGGTTGTGAGGGGTGGTGGTTGTGAGTGGTGGTAATAGTGGTTGTGAGGGGTGGTAATAGTGGTTGTGAGTGGTGGTGATGGTGGTTGTGAGTGATGGTGGTTGTGAGAGGTGGTGGTTGTGAGTGGTGTTAATAGTGGTTGTGAGTGGTGGTGATGGTGGTTGTGAGTGGTTGTGATAGTGGTTGTGAGTGGTGGTGATGGTGGTTGTGAGTGGTGGTAATAGTGGTTGTAAGTGGTGGTGATGGTGGTTGTGAGTAGTGGTGATAGTGGTTGTGAGTGGTGGTGATGGTGGTTGTGAGTGGTGGTGATGGTGGTTGTGAGTGGTGGTGATAGTGGTTGTGAGTGGTGGTGATAGTGGTTGTGAGTGGTGGTGATGGGGGTTGTGAGTGGTGGTGATGGGGGTTGTGAGTGGTGGTGATGGTGGTTGTGAGTGGTGGTGATAGTGGTTGTGAGTGGTGGTGATGGTGGTTGTGAGTGGTGGTGATGGTGGTTGTGAGTGGTGGTGGTGGTGGTTGTGAGTGGTGGTAATAGTGGTTGTCAGTGGTGGTGATGGTGGTTGTGAGTGGTGGTGATAGTGGTTGTGAGTGGTGATGATAGTGGTTGTGAGTGGTGGTGATGGTGGTTGTGAGTGGTGGTGATAGTGGTTGTGAGTGGTGGTGATGGTGGTTGTGAGTGGTGGTGATGGTGGTTGTGAGTGGTGGTGGTGGTGGTTGTGAGTGGTGGTAATAGTGGTTGTCAGTGGTGGTGATGGTGGTTGTGAGTGGTGGTGATAGTGGTTGTGAGTGGTGATGATAGTGGTTGTGAGTGGTGGTGATGGTGGTTGTGAGTGGTGGTAATATTGGTTGTGAGTGGTGGTGATGGTGGTTTTGAGTGGTGGTGATGGTGGTTGTGTGTGGTGGTAATACTGGTTGTGAGTGGTGATGATAGTGGTTGTGATTGGTGGTGATGGTGGTTGTGAGTGGTGGTGATGGTGGTTTTGAGTGGTGGTGATGGTGGTTGTGTGTGGTGGTGATGGTGGTTGGGAGTGGTGGTAATAGTGATTGTAAGTGGTGGTGATGGTGGTTGTGTGTGGTGGTAATACTGATTGTGAGTGGTGGTGATGGTGGTTGTGAGTGGTGGTGATGGTGGTTGGGAGTGGTGGTAATAGTGATTGTAAGTGGTGGTGATGGTGGTTGTGAGTGGTGGTAATAGTGGTTGTAAGTGGTGGTGATGGTGGTTGTGAGTAGTGGTGATAGTGGTTGTGAGTGGTGGTGATGGTGGTTGTGAGTGGTGGTGATAGTAGTTGTGAGTGGTGATGATAGTGGTTGTGAGTGGTGGTGATGGTGGTTGTGAGTGGTGGTGATAGTGGTTGTGAGTGATGGTGGTTGTGAGGAGTGGTGGTTGTGAGTGGTGGTAATAGTGGTTGTGAGTCGTGGTGATAGTGGTAGTGAGTGGTGGTGATAGTGGTTGTGAGTGGTGGTGATAGTGGTTGTGAGTGGTGGTGGTTGTGAGTGGTGGTAATAGTGGTTGTGAGTGGTGTTGATGGTGGTTGTGAGGGGTGGTAATAGTGGTTGTGAGTGGTGGTGATGGTGGTTGTGAGGGGTGGTGGTTGTGAGTGGTGTTAATAGTGGTTGTGAGTGGTGATGGTGGTTGTGAGTGGGGGTGATAGTGGTTGTGAGTGATGGTGATAGTGGTTGTGAGTGATGGTGGTTGTGAGGGGTGGTGGTTGTGAGTGGTGGTAATAGTGGTTGTGAGTGGTGGTGATGGTGATTGTGAGTGGTGGTAGTAGTGGTTGTGAGTGGTGGTGATAGTGGTTGTGAGTGGTGGTGATAGTGGTTTTGAGTGGTAGTGATGGTGGTTGAGTGGTGGTAATAGTGGTTGTAAGTGGTGGTGATGGTGGTTGTGAGTGGTGGTAGTGGTGGTTGGGAGTGGTGGTAATAGTGGTTGTAAGTGGTGGTGATGGTGGTTGTGAGTGGTGGTAATAATGGTTGTAAGTGGTGGTGATGGTGGTTGTAAGTGGTGGTGATGGTGGTTGTGAGTGGTGGTGATAGTGGTTGTGAGTGGTGGTGATGGTGGTTGTGAGTGGTGGTAATTGTGGTTGTAAGTGGTGGTGATTTTGATTGTGAGTGGTGGTGATAGTGGTTGTGAGTGGTGGTTATGGTGGTTGTGAGTGGTGGTGATGGTGGTTGTGAGTGGTGGTAATTGTGGGTGTAAGTGGTGGTGATAGTGGTTGTGAGTGGTGGTAATTGTGGGTGTAAGTGGTGGTGATAGTGGTTGTGAGTGGTGGTGGTTGTGAGTGGTGGTAATAGTGGTTGTGAGTGGTGGTGATAGTGGTTGTGAGTGGTGGTGATAGTGGTTGTGAGTGGTGGTGATAGTGGTTGTGAGTGGTGATGGTTGTGAGTGGTGGTAATAGTGGTGATGGTGGTTGTGAGGGGTGGTAATAGTGGTTGTGAGTGGTGGTGATGGTGCTTGAGTGATGGTGGTTGTGAGGTGTGGTGGTTGTGAGTGGTGTTAATATTGGTTGTGAGTGGTGATGGTGGTTGTGAGTGGGGGTGATAGTGGTTGTGAGTGATGGTGATAGTGGTTGTGAGTGATGGTGGTTGTGAGGGGTGGTGGTTGTGAGTGGTGGTAATAGTGGTTGTGAGTGGTGGTGATGGTGGTTGTTAGTGGTGGTAGTAGTGGTTGTGAGTGGTGGTGATGGTGGTTGTGAGTGGTGGTGATAGTGGTTGTGAGTGGTAGTGATGGTGGTTGTGAGTGGTGGTAATAGTGGTTGTAAGTGGTGGTGATGGTGGTTGT
>CAUDMG010001333.1:2702305-2719805 GCA_958450375.1 Homarus gammarus
GCAAGATACAGTTTTAGGATGACCTCGCTAGTCTTGTAACTAACACTCCTTTGTATGAACCCAAGTACTTTATTAGCCTTGTTACGAGCAAAATCACATTGTTTACTTGGCTTAAGGTTCCTACTTATCATTACTCCTAAATCTCTCTCGCAGTCGGATTTCTCTATGGCATCGTTGTTCATCTGGTATCTGGTTTCCCTGTTTACATCTCCTATACTGAGTACTTTACATTTGTTGACATTGAATTTCATCTGCCATTTTTCAGACCATTCGAAAAATTTGTTTAGATCTTCCTGTAGTTTTGCCGAGTCCTCGTCAGATTTGATAACACGTCCTATTTTAGTGTCATCAGCAAATTTACTTATGTTGCTGTCTATGCCGATATCTATGTCGTTTATGTATATAATAAACAATAATGGTCCAAGTACTGAGCCTTGGGGAACTCCACTTGTGACGTTGCTCCAATGGGACTTAGTGCCGTTAATGCTCACTCGCTGTTTCCTGTCCTGTAACCACGCCCTAATCCATTTAAGGATGTCACCTTTGATGCCATGAGCTTCTACCTTTCTAATTAGTCTTTCGTGGGGGACTCTGACGAAGGCTTTGCTAAAGTCGAGATATACCACATCATAATTGTGCCCCTCGTCCACTGATTCGAAAACTGTTGAAAAGAATGTTAATAGATTAGTTAGGCAAGAACGTCCGCTTGTGAAGCCATGCTGGGAATCATTGATCAATCGGTGCTTCTCCAGGTGATTTCGAATAGAGTTTGAAATGATTGCTTCCAGTAATTTGCCTACTATTGATGTTAGACTGATTGGGCGGTAGTTAGAGGATAGTGATCTATCCCCCTTCTTGAAAATCGGTATTACATTCGCTATCCTCCAGGATTCTGGTACTACACTTGTTTTTAAGGACATGTTAAACAACTTTGCTAAGGGCATACTAAGCTCTTCCTTACATTCCTTTAATACTCTGGCAAATATCTCATCGGGACCAGGTGACTTATTAGGCTTTAGTTTGTCTATTTGCTTACTAACATCGTTACTAGTCACTACTATCTCACTTAATTTGAGGGGCCTCACGTGGTGTAGTAATTCCCTCACAGATGGTGTTATGAGGGACCTCACGTGGTGTAGTAATTACCTCACAGATGGTGTTATGAGGGACCTCACGTGGTGTAGTAATTCCCTCAAGGTGATGTTATGAGGGACCTCACGTGGTGTAGTAATTCCCTCACAGATGGTGTGATGAGGGACTTGACGTGGTGTAGTAATTCCCTCACATATGGTGTTATGAGGGACATGTGGTGTAGTACTTTCCTCACAGATGGTGTTATATGAGTGAGGTTTGGTCCCAGGCCTTCCTATCGTAGACGGATTAACACATCGGTGGTTGTTGTTGGGTCTCGCGGGGGCCGTTATCACTGGGTACCTGGGACCTCACTGTGTGAAGGTTAACTTGGGTACGACTGTTACTGTTGAGTTGTTCTCACTGACTTAGGCACTGTTCACCACTGTTCACCTCTGTTTAACACTGGTTCCGTTCCTTTCCTAAATGAAATTGTAACTTCTGGCAAGAACTTGTTGATATTCCGGTGGGGAGGAGGGTTCAAGGGAGGGGGTTGGTATGGGCCAACTTAACAGTTGACCTGGCTGCTCCGAGAGGAGCGCCAGGTACGTCTTGACCCTTCGGTGGTCAAGGATGTATGTGTGTGGGTGGGTGGGTGGGTGAGTGGGTGTGGGTGTGTGTGTGTGTGTGGGTGTGGGTGTGTGTGTGCGTGTAATAATAAATAATAATAATAATGATTAACGGTTTATTGAAAGAGCTTGGCAGCCAGAAGGCTGAAAATATACAGTTACATATTTGGGGAATGGGTTTCGAATTACAAATAATATACAAGTAACATAAGTGATATAAATAAGATATATAATAACTAGATGGGGAAAAGCTCAAACTACAGTGCGTTTCAACATAGTGACATTGTGTGCATGTGTGTGGGTGGGTGGGTGGGTGTGGGTGTGTGTGTGTGGGGAGGTGGGGGTGTGTGTGTGTGCATGGGTGGGTGGGAGTGTGGGTGTGTGTGGGTGTGTGTGTGTGGGTGGGTGTGGGTGTGTGTGTGTGTGTGTGTGAGGGTCGGTGTGGGTGTATGTGTGTGTATGTATGTGTGTGTGTATGTCTGTGTGTGTGGGTGTGTGTGTGTGTAATAATAATAATAATAATAATAATAATAATAATAATTAACGGTTTATTAATAGAGTTGCAGCCGGTGGCTGAAAATATACAGACTTACATTTAATTTAGACATAATGATATAATATGCATTGAATACATTTACAGGGCTGTACAGTACATAAATCAGGAGTTGTTTATTATTTTAACAATTGATGGGATGGTGCTGTTCTTATATCTATCGATGCGGGCTCTTATGGGCTGAATTTTTTTGTAGTGGCGGACTGCGCGAGGTGGGTGGGGGGCTGCAGGAGATGGCGATGGCGAGGGTGGTGCAGTAGTCCCCTGCCAAACCTTTCCAGTGCTTGGTGGTGGAGGTCACTGAGGAATGGCATTTCCAGGGTGGAGAGAGCGTTGGTGTAGCCGGAGTAGTCTGCGCCGAGCATGATTCTGCAGGCCCTTTTCTGTACCTTCTCTAGCTGACGTTGTTGGGTGGAGTTGAGAGAAGACGACCAGGCTGGTGACGCATACGTTAGTTTGGGGAGAATAAAGGCGTTGTAGGTAGTCCTCAGCTCTGGCGTGGGTGTCCCAAGTGACCTAAGTCTTCGTAGCATGTAGAGACGGTACGAGGCTGCCTTGACTGTGTTATTTACAAGGGCCTTCCAGTCAAGTTTGTGGTCTATAGTTACACCCAGGAGTTTGGCAGACTGCACCAGCTGGAGAGGATGGGCACCCACTGTGACCGCTGGGGCTTGCACTGGAGTGGTGGCGGTATTAATGTGCATGACTACGGTTTTGGTGTGGTTGATGGTGACCTTGTTCTCCGTAGTCCATGCCTGTAGCCTGTCCAGGGTGCCTTGGAGCGATGAGTAGTCTGGTGTGGTGTTGTCCACAGAAACCCCCACAGTGCAGTCATCCACGTACTTCCACCTGTGAGGAGTGTCCGATGGAGCGTCGTTGATCAGGATGAGGAAGCACAGTGGTCCCATCTTGGTCCCCTGGGGAACACCGCAGGTGAAGTGTTGGAATGTAGAGACCAAGCCCTGATACCTCACTGCTTGACGACGTCCACTCAAGAAATCAGTGAGCCATGAGACCAGGTTGGTGGGCAGCCCTAGTGCAATAGCCTTGTTGATAACAGTGCAGTGATCAACAAGGTCAAAGGCCTTCCAAGTCAACAAGGGCAATGGCTAGTGATGTCTTACGTTTCTGCAAGTTTTTGTGCAGAAAATCCAGAAAGCTCACCAAGCAGTGTGATGTAGAGGAGGTCCTCATATTGCCAAATTGCTGTGGATCAATTGACTGATAGATACTGGCAAATGACCACTCAAAAACAAAGTCCTCACAAAGTAGACTGGGTTCGTGTGTGTGTGTGTGGGTGTGGGTGGGTGTGGGTTTGTGTGTGTGGGTGTATGTGTGTGTGTGTGTGGGTGTGCGTGGGTGTGCGTGGGTGTGTGTGGATGTGGGTTTGTGTGTGTGTGTGGGTGTGTGTGGGTGTGGGTGTGCATGGGTGTGTGTGTTAGTGGGTGGGTGTGTGTGTGTGTGGGGGGGGGGGTGTAATAATAATAAATAATAATAATTAACGGTTTATTGAAATAGCATGGCAGCCGGAAGGCTGAAAATATACAATTACAAAATTGGGGAATGGGTTTCTTGATTGACAAATGATATACAAGTAACATAAGTGATACAAATATGATATATAATAATTAGGTGTTGATAATTTTTACAATGGTTGGGACTGGGCTGTTCTTGTGTGGGTGTGTGTGTGTATATATGTATACAGTACATGTTGCCTGAGCTCTTTCCTATTACGCTCTGCAGTACACTCCCGTGCATTACTCTTCCGTACTACAGTACTATCCTCTAACTACCGTCAAATCAATCAAACATCAATAGTAGGCAAATTACTGGAAGCAATAATTTGAAACTATTCGAAACCACCTGGAGATGCACAAGTTGATCAATGATTCCCAGCATGGCTTCACAAGTGGGCGTTCATGTCTAACTAATATATTGACATTCTTTTCATCAGTTTTCGAATCGGTGGACGAGGGGCACAATTATGATGTGGTATATCTCGACATTAGCAAAGCCTTCGACAGAGTCCCCCACGAAAGACTAATTCGAAAAGTGGAGGCTCATGGCATTAAAGGAGATATTCTAAAATGGATTAGTGGGTGGTTACAGGACAGGAAACAGCGAGTGAGCATTAACGGCACTAAATCCAATTGGAGTAACGTCACTAGTGGAGTACCCCAAGGCTCAGTTCTTGGACCAGCATTATTTATTATATACATAAACGACATAGATATTGGTGTAGACAGCAACATAAGTAAATTTGCTGACGACACTAAAATAGGAAGATCTAAACAAATTTTTCGAATGATCTGAAGATTTGTCAGATGAAATTTAATGTAGACAAATGTAAAGTGCTTAGTATAGGAGATGTAAACAGAGAAATCAGATACCAGATGAATAACGATGTTATAAAGAAATCCGACTGAGAAAGATTTAGGAGTAAGGATAAGTAGAAATCTTAAGCCAAGTACACAATGTGTATTTGCTCGAAACAAGGCTAACAAAGTACTTGGGTTCATACAAGGAGTGTTAGTTACAAGACTAGCGAGGTCATCCTAAAACTGTATCTTGGGCTTGTGAGACCACACCTGGATTACACAGTTCAGTTCTGGTCACGGTTAGGTTAATGTTTTGTTATTACTAATATAACTGTAGCTGTAGTAATAAAACTGTAGCGGTAGTAATAAAACTGTAGCGGTAGTAATGAAACTGTCGCTGTAGTAATAAAACTGTAGCTGTAGTAATAAAACTGTAGCTGTAGTAATAAAACTGTAGCGGTAGTAATAAAACTGTAGCGGTAGTAATGAAACTGTAGCGGTAGTAATGAAACTGTAGCGGTAGTAATAAAACTGTAGCGGTAGTAATGAAACTGTAGCTGTAGTAATGAAACTGTAGCGGTAGTAATAAAACTGTAGCGGTAGTAATGAAACTGTAGCTGTAGTAATAAAACTGTAGCGGTAGTAATGAAACTGTAGCGGTAGTAATAAAACTGTAGCGGTAGTAATGAAACTGTAGCGGTAGTAATAAAACTGTAGCGGTAGTAATAAAACTGTAGCGGTAGTAATGAAACTGTAGCGGTAGTAATAAAACTGTAGCGGTAGTAATGAAACTGTAGCTGTAGTAATAAAACTGTAGCGGTAGTAATGAAACTGTAGCGGTAGTAATAAAACTGTAGCGGTAGTAATAAAACTGTAGCGGTAGTAATAAAACTGTAGCGGTAGTAATGAAACTGTAGCGGTAGTAATAAAACTGTAGCGGTAGTATTCCTGGAGGGTTTAAAATAAAGGAACTCGGCAGGAGAAGTTGCGTGGCATCACATCAATTGACTTTGAAGGGACTTTAGCAACTCCACATTTCATTAGCGGTGTTCCTGAGTCGGGGATTTGGTGCGACCTGTTGAGACTTAGCCCTTGTCTTGCCGGTAACTCTCCTCTCTCACGCCGAGTCAAGGAGAGTCACGTAAAGTTAGGGAGAGTCATGTTAAATTAAGGAGAATCATGTTAAGTTAGGGAGAGCCATGTTAAGGAGCGTCATGTTAAGTTAGGGAGAGTCATGTTAGGTTAAGGAGAGTCATGTCAAGGAGAGTCGCGTTAATTTAGGGAGTCCTGTTAAGGAGCGTCATGTTAAGTTAGGGAGAGTCATGTTTAGGTGAGTAATGTTATGTTAAGGAGAGTCACGTTAAGTTAGGAAGTCACGCCAAATAAGGCTTAATAAACTCATAGACACTTAAAAAGCTTAGTAAACTCCCAGACACTTAAATAGCTTAGTAAACTCCCAGACACTTAAAAAGCTTAGTAAACTCCCAGACACTTATAAAGCTTAAATTGTCTCACAAGAAAGTATCGGAGCGACCAACTCGCTCTACAATTTTCAGCTTCATTTTCCCGCCACTTGGCACCAATAGTCCTTATGGAGGAGAGACCCGCCTCTAGGGGTGTGTGGCCAGAGACCCGCCTCTAGGGGTGTGTGGCCAGAGACCCGCCTCTAGGGGTGTGTGGCCAGAGACCCGCCTCTAGGGGTGTGTGTCCAGAGACCCGCCTCTAGGGGTGTGTGTCCAGAGACCCGCCTCTAGGGGTGTGTGGCCAGAGACCCGCCTCTAGGGGTGTGTGGCCAGAGACCCGCCTCTAGGGGTGTGTGGCCAGAGACCCGCCTCTAGGGGTGTGTGACCAGAGACCCGCCTCTAGGGGTGTGTGACCAGAGACCCGCCTCTAGGGGTGTGTGACCAGAGACCCGCCTCTAAGGGTGTGTGGCCAGAGACCCGCCTCTAGGGGTGTGGCCAGAGACCCGCCTCTAGGGGTGTGTGGCCAGAGACCCGCCTCTAGGGGTGTGTGGCCAGAGACCCGCCTCTAGGGGTGTGGCCAGAGACCCGCCTCTAGGGGTGTGTCCACAGACCCGCCTCTAGGGGTGTGTGACCAGAGACCGCTCTAGGGTGTGTGGCCAGAGACCCGCCTCTAGGGGTGTGTGGCCAGAGACCCGCCTCTAGGGGTGTGTGGCCAGAGACCCGCCTCTAGGGGTGTGTGGCCAGAGACCCGCCTCTAGGGGTGTGTGTCCAGAGACCCGCCTCTAGGGGTGTGTGTCCAGAGACCCGCCTCTAGGGGTGTGTGGCCAGAGACCCGCCTCTAGGGGTGTGTGGCCAGAGACCCGCCTCTAGGGGTGTGTGACCAGAGACCCGCCTCTAGGGGTGTGTGGCCAGAGACCCGCCTCTAAGGGTGTGTCCAGAGACCCGCCTCTAGGGGTGTGTCCAGAGACCCGCCTCTAGGGGTGTGTGGCCAGAGACCCGCCTCTAGGGGTGTGTGGCCAGAGAGCCGCCTCTAGGGGTGTGTTCAGAGACCCGCCTCTAGGGGTGTGTGGCCAGAGACCCGCCTCTAGGGGTGTGTGGCCAAAGTTGAGAGTTTACACTGACCGATCACTACAACCAGGGGCAGCTGACGTAATACTTGTCTGTCTGTCATAAGTTAATTTTCATAAACCCTAAAGTGAAGTAAGTCACACACACACACACGTCTGAGGTCTTTCTGTCAATGACTGCGGGGGGAGAATATTACCACAGAGCTTGGACGGGTAGGGGAAGCCTTGAGTGGGGCGGGGGGGGGGGGCGGGGAGGAAGTCTTCTTCACGCTGATGGTTCGGGAAGGAGGGAGTCCATTAAGGTGAGGGAAGGAGAGAGAAATAGTGAACATGTCCTTATAGAGGAGTGATATAGTGTCTCTCTCTCTCTCTCTCTCTCTCTCTCTCTCTCTCTCTCTCTCTCTCACATTATCGTCATGTACACTTACACTCCCAGGCGTTATAAAGGATGGTGGTGAACCCAGAATATGTTGAAGCAGACACATCGGGTTTGGGTGGTTGAGTAACATGGTTTATACGACCCGCCTAAAGCTCACTTTTATGCAGCAGCCGTTCATATAAAGCCGGAGGTTGTAGAGGTCCTCTCAGGCCAAGCTGCCTCCCTCCCCAGTTTTTCACCCCAGATTTTTTTTTTTTGTCTGTCGAGGCCGAGAAAAATGTATATATCCTTTTATTCAAATGTTTTATGTTGGACGAAACGGGTTATATATATATATATATATATATATATATATATATATATATATATATATATATATATATATATATATATATATATATATATATATATATATACATGAAAGTAGTACATGCATCAGAAAGAGTCAGGAGGTGACACTCACAAGAGCTGCTCTACAGTTCGCTGGCCGCCTCACCTAACTTGCCATTCCCAACTTACTTGTTCCGTCAATTTCATTTTTCCTTCTGAGTCGTTCTCGGTTTGCTGCTGCTGCTAATCCCTCACTACTTAACGTAAGATCTTCATATATGACTGATTACAATATAACTAAGAGGGTGAAAACCACTTCATCCAGTATATGGTAGTCGGTAGTGTGACGGCCACTGTGGTATCGTACAGCTCACCTTCATGACAGCTTAACCGTGTTCACTCTCCCTATACCTCAGGGTGGACTGGGGTGCCTAGGATCAAACCAGCGACCCTTACTAATGAAGACAAGTGTTGTTTACACTCAGCCGCCGCCACCACAACCTGTACTTGGTGTATAAAAGTTACATAATTTGCATAATATTCTCAGACGGTCACAGTTATATGGACTTCAGTTTAACCTTGGTTGTGTTGTGTGTAGTGGTGGCCGCCTCCTGGGCCAGGGTGTGACTGCTTCACCAGTAACTAATACAGTAGAGGGGTCGTGATGTACAGGAGTGGCCAAAACTTACTGGGCACTGCATGAAAAAATGTGAATGAATAAGGTAACAAATAACATACTGTGTGTAATAATAATAATAATAATAATAATAATAATAATAAACGGTTTATTGAAAAAGTTTGCAGTCCGAAGGCTGAAAATATACATTGGACATAAATGACTTATTACATGCATTGGTTGTTTAACAAATCGAGAAAGGTGAAAGAACATACAGTGAACATATAGATTAATGTTTACACACGTAGATCATATGAGCTGAGGTGTTGAACAGCAGACATGTAGTGTTGTAACTCCCTCACAGATGGTGTTACGAGGGGCCTGATGATGTAGTAGTTACCTCACAGATGGTATATGAGGGGCCTGATGATGTAGTAATTCACTCACAGATGGTGTTATGAGGGGCCTGATGTGGTGTAGTAATTCACTCACAGATGGTGTATGAGGGGCCTGATGTGGTGTAGTATTTCACTCACAGATGGTGTATGAGGGGCCTGTGTGTGTGGTGCATAATATGAGCACTAAACACATTAGTCTGTCTCCACATGTGTTCTTGAAAATTAAAGTTAATGACGAACTGTCCAGTGACGTTTGGCCACTCCTGTATGTACTAAGATAAATTAGTCTCATTGTGGACGAAGGTTTCACGCCTGTGTAGCAATCATTCATGTTGTTACCATCACCTTTGAGGGTTGGCGAACACTGCCTACCACAACACAATTTATGGGTGTCACTACCAGTTTCTTCAGATGTTGTATACCTCTGCGGACCACAGCTTTTAAAGTCATCAGTTCATCTTAATCTCCGCCTCCCCCTCGCTCTCCTGCCTCAGTATTACCGTCTAATATTTCCACCGTCATCTCCTTAAATATCCGAGTTATGTCTCCTCTCATGCTATCAGTGTCCAATATTTCTCTCTTTCCTCCCGTGAGTGGGATGGTGACGTTGCAACATAGTATTATACCGTCCAATCAAGACACAGACTATAATACATGTTATCCTGTGCCTGTGAGTGTGTTGTGATTGGTGAACTATCCTTATGCTAGGCTCTTGCTTTTACTCAGTGGAGCCCAGGGCGTCTACCATATGTCCCTGACATTATGCTGGGGTAGCTACAGTCCCCTTCACTTGTGCGTTTACAGGGGCTCGTCATATAGCCTAGGTACAGTCCCTTTCACTAGTGCATTTACAGGGGTTCGTCATATAGTCTAGGTACAGTCCCCTTCACTAGTGCGTTTACAGGGGTTCGTCATATAGACTAGGTACAGTCGCCTTCACTGGTGCGTTTACAGGGGCTCGTCATATAGCCTAGGAACAGTCCCCTTCACTAGTGCGTTTACAGGGGCCCGTCACATAAACATTCCACAAATCTTTGCCATTGAGATATTTGTTTTAATATTGTTTTAATTTGATTCCATAGTCTGTTTACTATTGCGAGTTTCCTTCTGTCGAATGTAAACAAACACAGCCTGCCACACTGCACAGAACCTGACGAGCCTCTGTAAATGCACCAGTGAAGGGACTGTTCATCTCCCCCTGGTTGGTCTGAATGTTTGGTGTTACAACCTTCACACCCTCTTCTAGGACTCACTAGAGGATGTATGGTCAGCCCATAGGTCCATTATATCAGAGGAGACTGAAATAACAGCTGCTTAACAGAGAGGTTACATGTTAAACACAGACCCTTACCTTATTTCTGGCTAACAACCTCCTGACAGCTGACAGGTGTTTATTTCAATACCACTGTTCTCATTAAAACTGGTTTAATCAAAACCCATCTTTAATATTACGACAAAATATATTTAACAAAATATAATAAATATGTGCTCTCCATCCATGTACATACAAAAGGCCACAAACCAATTCACTCAGAATAATGTTATCTCCACCAAACACAATGTTCTCTCACTACTACAATACTCTTTAGACTATAATGAACATATTACACTTTAGTTAACACCATAATTATCCATGATTGCCCAGATAATAATAGATAAATGTGCACCACACAAGCTTGGCCCTCCTACCCTCCTCCACCTAGCTACAGAGAGAGCGTCACCAAAACAATGTTCCAATACTTTCTTGTTTCATCAACATGTAATTTATAATTCTTTTTATACTTCACACCTGCTTCTTACAGTCTTTCATAACTGTATAAGAAATAAAAATACATTCTACAAAGTTTACATAATGAAACAAATACTATTATTCATACTAAAATAATCGAGACATTTTTAAAAGTCCTTACCATCAGCTTGGAATTTCGATTCTAATGAAAATCGGAACAAAATAGAAACTAAATACAATGGGCAACTGAAACAAGTATTGAGGGGAAGAGGAGATGACTGTACATCTTCCCCTGGTTGGTCTGAATGTTTGTAAAGCAGTTGGGTGTTAAGCCGACGAGTGTATGTTTATCCTACTAGTACTATCTTGTCCCGGGTATCAATAACTCTTCCCAAGATTGTGAATTTCAAACCAGGATCAATAGTCTGTCGCCATAGTACAATCACCACTCTGCCACGGTCTACTAGCAGTACTCATGCTGTGACACTCGTACTCTTGATGATATGAGTAATGTATCGTCCTCTTATCTTTGTCTTCGGAACCCCTTGAGTACAGTGACTTATACCATTAAGGTATCGTAACCCCTTGAGTACAGTGACTTATACCATTAAGGTATCGTAACCCCTTGAGGACAGTTTTAATATCAGTACTGTACAGTGACCAGCGTAAGTGATAGCTGTAGCCTGTGTTAAGACGACCCGTGTTGTGGGCTCTTACAGGTGTAGTCATTAACCTGTGTTGTGGGCTCTTACAGGTGTAGTCATTAACCCGTGTTGTGGGCTCTTACAGGTGTAGTCATTCACCCGTGTTGTGGGCTCTTACAGGTGTAGTCATTCACCCGTGTTGTGGGCTCTTACAGGTGTAGTCATTCACCCGTGTTGTGGGCTCTTACAGGTGTAGTCATTCACCCGTGTTGTGGGCTCTTACAGGTGTAGTCATTCACCCGTGTTGTGGGCTCTTACAGGTGTAGTCATTCACCCGTGTTGTGGGCTCTTACAGGTGTAGTCATTCACCCGTGTTGTGGGCTCTTACAGGTGTAGTCATTCACCCGTGTTGTGGGCTCTTACAGGTGTAGTCATTCACCCGTGTTGTGGGCTCTTACAGGTGTAGTCATTACCCGTGTTGTGGGCTCTTACAGGTGTAGTCATTCACCCGTGTTGTGGGCTCTTACAGGTGTAGTCATTCACCCGTGTTGTGGGCTCTTACAGGTGTAGTCATTCACCCGTGTTGTGGGCTCTTACAGGTGTAGTCATTCACCCGTGTTGTGGGCTCTTACAGGTGTAGTCATTCACCCGTGTTGTGGGCTCTTACAGGTGTAGTCATTCACCCGTGTTGTGGGCTCTTACAGGTGTAGTCATTCACCCGTGTTGTGGGCTCTTACAGGTGTAGTCATTCACCCGTGTTGTGGGCTCTTACAGGTGTAGTCATTCACCCGTGTTGTGGGCTCTTACAGGTGTAGTCATTCACCCGTGTTGTGGGCTCTTACAGGTGTAGTCATTCACCCGTGTTGTGGGCTCTTACAGGTGTAGTCATTCACCCGTGTTGTGGGCTCTTACAGGTGTAGTCATTCACCCGTGGCGTCATGGGTACAATGTATCACACGCCCTCAATAAGTACTGTTCGTTATCCAATATCAAAAATAAATTTATTCGACTTCTCTGTGTTACTATTGGAGTTTAATAAAGTCTATGGAGAAATGTTGCCACGTTTATGTATAATGGTGATGATAATAATAATAATAACAATAATAATAATAATAATTGTAATGATAATAATACTAGGACCACTACTTTTACTACTCATAATAATAATAGTAATGAAAACACAGTAGAAATACCAATAAAGTAATAATTCTTTAAAAACAAAAATACCATTACTCAACAGCCATGAGAACCATCGTATATAACCCGCTGTTGTAGACAGGTGGATCGGATGTCGTGCCTGACTGACCATAACTGACTGCCTTACATAACCAAACCGGAGCACTAACACAACACCCAAGGTATCCCACACACTGTAAACTCATCCCTCAGTTAGGTCATTAGAGGCGGAGCAGACTAACGATAGCCAACACGGTATGAATCTTGTGTTTTGTTAAGAAAATCGATAGCGATGTTGTTATCAGTAGAGACTAACTGGTGTCACCGTCAGATAACACTGGTGAAGACGTCACCGTTGATTCTTTGTTATTGTGTGTAATGATTCAACCCTGCCTCAGTCTACCTCGCCCCCACCCTACTGCCCTGCCTCAGTCTACCTCGCCCCCACCCTACTGCCCTGCCTCAGTCTACCTCGCCCCCACCCTACTGCCCTGCCTCAGTCTACCTCGCCCCCACCCTACTGCCCTGCCTCAGTCTACCTCGCCCCCACCCTACTGCCCTGCCTCAGTCTACCTCGCCCCCACCCTACTGCCCTGCCTCAGTCTACCTCGCCCCCACCCTACTGCCCTGCCTCAGTCTACCTCGCCCCCACCCTACTGCCCTGCCTCAGTCTACCTCGCCCCCACCCTACTGCCCTGCCTCAGTCTACCTCGCCCCCACCCTACTGCCCTGCCTCAGTCTACCTCGCCCCCACCCTACTGCCCTGCCTCAGTCTACCTAGCCCCCACCCTACTGCCCTGCCTCAGTCTACCTCGCCCCCACCCTACTGCCCTGCCTCAGTCTACCTCGCCCCCACCCTACTGCCCTGCCTCAGTCTACCTAGCCCCCACCCTACTGCCCTGCCTCAGTCTACCTAGCCCCCACCCTACTGCCCTGCCTCAGTCTACCTAGCCCCCACCCTACTGCCCTGCCTCAGTCTACCTCGCCCCCACCCTACTGCCCTGCCTCAGTCTACCTAGCCCCCTCCCTCCTACCCTGCCTCAGTCTACCTAGCCCCCTCCCTCCTACCCTGCCTCAGTCTACCTAGCCCCCTCCTACCCTGCCTCAGTCTACCTAGCCCCCTCCTACCCTGCCTCAGTCTACCTAGCCCCCTCCTACCCTGCCTCAGTCTACCTAGTCCCCTCCTACCCTGCCTCAGTCTACCTAGCCCCCTCCTACCCTGCCTCAGTCCACCTAGCCCCCTCCTACTCTGCCTCAGTCCACCTAGCCCCCTCTTACCCTGCCTCAGTCCACCTAGCCCCTTCCTACCCTGCCTCAGTCCACCTAGCCCCCTCCTACCCTGCCTCAGTCTACCTAGCCCCCTCCTACCCTGCCTCAGTCTACCTAGCCCCCTCCTACCCTGCCTCAGTCTACCTAGCCCCCAGTACTTGCAATTTTTCCCTCTTTCTTTCCTCCCTGCTCCTCCTCTTCCTCTTTCTCTGCCTCTTCCTCTTCCCTTTCCCCTCTCTTTCCCTCCTCTTTCTCTTCCTCTTCTCGTCCCCTTCTCTTCCCCTCTCTTCTTCTTTCCCCTTCTTCCGTAATGGCTTCCTTCCTTCAGCGGTTGAGATTTATTGGCTCTATCACGTATCTTGGGTGTATGTATGTATGTATGAATGTATTTATGTATGTATGTATGTATGTATGTATGTATGTGACGTCAAATCGTTAATTGGAGGCCGGAGAGTTATTAATGCATGCCTTAACGCGTTCTGTTGTTCGTTGTACTACTAAACTATTTTTAGGTTAGGTTAGCTTAAGTTAGGTTAGGTTAGCTTTAGTTAGGTTAGGTTAGCTTTAGTTAGGTTAATGTTAGGTTAGCTTTAGTTAGGTTAGGTTAGGTTTAGTTAGGTTAGGTTAGCTTTAGTTAGGTTAGGTTAGGTTTAGTTAGGTTTGGTTAGCTTTAGTTAGGTTAGGTTAGGTTTAGTTAGGTTAGGTTAGGTTTAGTTAGGTTAGGTTAGCTTTAGTTAGGTTAGGTTTGCTTTAGTTAGGTTAGGTTTCGTTAGGTTAGGTTAGGTTTAGTTTGGTTAGGTTAGGTTTAGTTAGGTTAGGTTAATGTTAGGTTAATGTTAGGTTAGGTTAGGTTAGGTTGTAAGAGTTCCTCGCTGGTCGACCTTCACGTGACGATGGTTCACCCCTGACCTTCACTCCTCGCATCAACACACAGGTCTGGTAGTTGCCTTTCAGGGTCTGAAACTGATTATATTTGTTCAGTGATTCCTTCAATGTGAAAACCTAACCTAACCTAACCTAACCTAACCTAACCTAACCTAACCAGTCTAATGATGAAATTGAGTTAAAATATAATTTTTTAATGTATTTTGTACCTTAAAGTCAGATCTCCACTACCAGTTAGGGATTGAAATTGATAGAGTGTGTGGCAGCGATCACTATAACCACCCTGTTCACTCACTCCCCTGTAACTGAAGGGTCACCCCTCTCTCTCTCTCTCTCTCTCTCTCATATTCTCTTTTAGGTTACGTTAAGTCAGGTTTAGTTAAGTTAATGTTATGTTAGGTTAGGTTAGGTTAGGTTATCATTATGCTTGAATTTTATGGCGAGAAAACTAAGAGCGTAACTTTGTCTACAAGTGGATAATATCTGCTTCTTTTTGTCTCCAAGTGTCGTCAGGTTACGGTCTACCTGACAGGTGAGTTAAGACGGGAACACTAATCCTCGCTATCCACCGTCGTAGCCTCAAGCTTATTATTGTCTGTTTGTGTTGTGTTTGTTATGACTGGAGAGCACAGGAGTGTTTATAGGGGATGTTAGTTAAACATCTGTTGTGTTTATATAATATACCTGAATGATGTTAATTAGGGAAGAGAAGACCTTGTGTTACCTGTCTATACCTTAGCATTAACTTGGTTCTTGGTTGTGTTCGTTATGTGATATAAACTTTTGTAAAGAGAAAATCATCGTGGTTAATACCCAGGGAGGTTAACAGGTGTTGCCATGGTGTGTGTGTGTGTGTGTGTGTGTGTGTGTGTGTGTGTGTGGCGTCCATCTTTCACTTTCTTAATATTTACCTCCTCCTCCTCCTCTTCCTTCTTCTCCTCCCCCTCTTCCCCCTCCTCCTCCTCCCCCTCCTCCTCTTCCCTTCCAGCAATAATTCCACTCTCCTTCCTCCCTACTCTCACGTGGCCTCCCCAGTCGGCCCTCCATAATACAGGAGATGGCCACATTAGGGAGCGAGGCTGGCCCCCACTACCTTGGTGACACACCGGCTGCTGCAGAAGGTCAGGTCAGAGGTCAAATATTAGCCTTCCCTTGAACAATGCAAGCGACAGTAACGATGAAATCTGACTGTGTGCCTCTCACCACACACACACACACACATCAGCCCCACTATCATAACCGCGGGACAACTGAACCCTTGTCAATATTAATGGCAAGTTTCTGTCTTGACTACCACTTACAAAACTCCCCCTAAGGGAACGAGCTGCTGTGGCCTCCATATGGCGTGAAATAATCCTCTACAGTTATATGTTTTAGTGGCACCTGGACCTACTCAGCTGATCTTAAATATTGAGTGAACTGAGGGTGAACGAGTGAACTGAGGGTGAACGAGTGAACTGGGGTTGAACGAGTGAACTGGCGGTGAACGAGTGAACTGAGGGTGAACGAGTGAACTGAGGGTGAACAAGACGACGTCAACAACAAAAGCCACGACTCCCTCCCCTTTCCCTTTCTCCCTCCCCTTTCCCCCTCCCCTTTCTCCCTCCCCTCACCCCGGCCATCTTTTCAATAGGGCCGCGACAGTTAGAGGTTGTTGTTGTTGTTATTGTTGTTGTTTCTTGTTGTTGTTGTTGTTGTTTCTTGTTGTTGTTGTTGTTGTTGTTGTTGTTGTTGTTGTTCGTTGCGGCGGACATAATGTTGTTAGTGAAGGCTGGCCGGGTTGTATCGAGACTTCCCGGGACCCGCTAGTCTTCGGATATGGACCTAACCTAATCTAACCAAGCCAAGCCAAGCCTAGCGTAAACCTAACCTAGCGTAAACCTAACCTAACGTAAACCTAACCTAACGTAAACCTAACCTAACGTAAACCTAACCTAACGTAAACCTAACCTAACCTAACCTAACGTAAACCTAACCTAACGTAAACCTAAACTAACGTAAACCTAAACTAACGTAAACCTAACCTAACCTAACCTAACGTAAACCTAACCTAACGTAAACCTAAACTAACGTAAACCTAAACTAACGTAAACCAAACCTAACGTAAACCTAACTTAACGTAAACCTAACCTAACGTAAACCTAACCTAACGTAAACCTAAACTAACGTAAACCTAACCTAACCTAACGTAAACCTAACCTAACGTAAACCTAACCTAACGTAAACCAAACCTAACGTAAACCTAACCTAACCTAACCTAACCTAACGTAAACCTAACCTAACGTAAACCTAAACTAACGTAAACCTAAACTAACGTAAACCAAACCTAACGTAAACCAAACCTAACGTAAACCTAACCTAACCTAACCTAACGTAAACCTAACCTAACGTAAACCTAACCTAACGTAAACCAAACCTAACGTAAACTTAACCTAACCTAAACCTAACCTAAACCTAACCTAAACCTAACCTAAACCTAACCTATCTTAAAACCTAATTTTACCAAGCATTGCTGAACATACTTCTTGCGTAATTTAACCTAATCAGCCATAACTAATGGTAATCATAAGGTGATCAAACCTCATGTAAGCCTAAAATGACCCAACTTAACCGATCCTGCTGTCAGGGTCCGAGATTAGACCCGGAAATTACTTTGGCCGCTGTCATACCTCCCGTGATGAGAGACTGTACAGACTGGTGGTGATGACTGTAGAGACTGGTGGTCATGACTGTAGAGACTGGTGGTGATGACTGTAAGAGACTGGTGGTGATGACTGTAAGAGACTGGTGGTGATGACTGTAGAGACTGGTGGTGATGACTGTAGAGACTGGAGGTGATGACTGTAGAGACTGGTGGTGATGACTGTAGAGACTGGTGGTCATGACTGTAGAGACTGGTGGTCATGACTGTAGAGACTGGCGGTGATGACTGTAGAGACTGGTGGTGATGACTGTAGAGACTGTTGGTCATGA
>CAUDMG010001333.1:2729805-2789805 GCA_958450375.1 Homarus gammarus
TAAGCCCATTAGGACAGGGTTATGGTCCTAATAGTCAGGTTACACTAAGTCTGTGGTCCAGTAGTTAGGCCGTATGTTAGGTGACAGGAAGGAAGACCCTCCTGGTCGGACGGTCTAACGTGTCTCCTCTGTGACCTAACCTAACCACTACTTCACCGCTTTATATCCCTTAAGGAAACCAATAGTATTAGACAGACAAAATCTCTTCTTCTGTCTTATGGACGGAGGTTTGTTAGGTCTACAACTGACACTAGTACTGTACTGATTTTTTTGTTTAAATTCTAATATTCTGATAACTGTCTCATGAGAATTTCCTAATATTATTTTAACGTGGGGTAATATTCTACTTTCCGAACATTTCAACCTTTTTGTAAAATTTATCTAATATATTTTGTAACTAAATTGTCAAGCACTTTGGAATAATTTTCTAACATATCTACTAACATTTTATAATATTTTCTAGTCCTATAATAATATGAAGCATTTATTATATTATTTTAACATTATAATACTTTAGTACTGTACAATATCTGATATATTTTGTTAGTCTTTATATTATTGTAACATTTTTTAATAATTTTTGCACCATACGCAGAGGAAGAATAAAATATCGAGAAAACTGGAAACTTTCACCAACTTCCCATTGTGGAGTAAATACCTTAAGGTGAGGGGCCGTGTTACATGCCAGCTGAGGACTTAGCATAAAGCCAATGGAAATAAACTCTTCATTTTCACCATTAAGGGGCCAGAGGGGGGGGGGGGGGTCTGGGCAGCGTGTAATTAGTGCTGGCAAGTGACTTTTGTTTCAAATTTGTGAAACTTTTACTAAAATAAACTTTTTCTGAATATAACTATATTTTTTATTGATATTAGCGGTGTTGTCTGTCTGTCTCTCTGTCTGTCTCTGTCTGTCCGTCTGTCCGTCTGTCTCTCTGTCTGTCTCTGTCTGTCCGTCTGTGTCTGTCTCTCTGTCTGTCTGTGCCATTTAGTAGAACCAGCAGGGCCAGGACTCAGGACAGTGGTAAGGCAAAAAGTATATATTAACACACACACACACTCACACCCTCCTGTACCACACCACCACACCCAGTACCACACCACTACACCCAGTACCACACCACCACACCCAGTACCACACCACCACACCCTCCAGCACCACACCATCACACCCAACACCACACCACCACGCCCAGTACCACACCACCACACCCAGTACCACACCACCAAGCCCAGTACCACACCACCACACACAATACCACACCACTACACCCAGTACCACACCACCACACCCAGCACCACACCACCACACCCAGCACCACACCACCACACCCAGTACCACACCCAGCACCACACCACCACACCCTCCAGCACCACACACACTCACACCCTCCTGTACCACACCACCACACCCAGCACCACACCACCACACCCAGCACCACACCACCACACCCAGTACCACACCACCACACCTCCAGCACCACACCACCCTCCAGCACCACACCACCACACCCTCCAGCACCACACACACTCACACCCTCCAGCACCACACCACCACACCCAGCACCACACCATGTACAGCTGTGTGGAGGCTCATCAACTGTAGACCGTCTGCTCACATGTTGGCGAGACATAAGACTTATCACTATTGACATACAAACGTCTCTTAGTTTGTTTGTTGTGTGTTTGGGTCAACTGGCCAGGTGGTTGGGGCAGGTGGCCAGATGGTTGGGTCAGCTGGCCAGGTGGTTGGGGCAGGTGGCCAGATGGTTGGGTCAGCTGGCCAGGTGGTTGGGGCAGGTGGTTGGGTCAGCTGGCCAGGTGGTTGGGTCAGCTGGCCAGGTGGTTGGGGCAGGTGGCCAGGTGGTTGGGGCAGGTGGCCAGGTGGTTGGGTCAGCTGGCCAGGTGGTTGGGTCAGCTGGCCAGGTGGTTGGGTCAGCTGGCCAGGTGGTTGGGTCAGCTGGCCAGGTGGTTGGGTCAGCTGGCCAGGTGGTTGGGTCAGCTGGCCAGGTGGTTGGGGCAGATGGTTGGGTCAGCTGGCCAGGTGGTTGGGTCAGGTGGCCAGGTGGTTGGGGCAGGTGGCCAGGTGGTTGGGGCAGGTGGCCAGGTGGTTGGGTCAGCTGGCCAGGTGGTTGGGGCAGGTGGCCAGGTGGTTGGGTCAGCTGGCCAGGTGGTTGGGTCAGCTGGCCAGGTGGTTGGGTCAGCTGGCCAGGTGGTTGGGTCAGCTGGCCAGGTGGTTGGGTCAGGTGGCCAGGTGGTTGGGGCAGGTGGCCAGGTGGTTGGGTCAGCTGGCCAGGTGGTTGGGTCAGCTGGCCAGGTGGTTGGGTCAGGTGGCCAGGTGGTTGGGTCAGGTGGCCAGGTGGTTGGGTCAGCTGGCCAGGTGGTTGGGTCAGCTGGCCAGGTGGTTGGGTCAGCTGGCCAGGTGGTTGGGGCAGATGGTTGGGTCAGCTGGCCAGGTGGTTGGGTCAGCTGGCCAGGTGGTTGGGTCA
Organism: Homarus gammarus; assembly: GCA_958450375.1. NCBI lineage: Eukaryota > Metazoa > Arthropoda > Malacostraca > Decapoda > Nephropidae > Homarus > Homarus gammarus. The sequence goes on from CAUDMG010001333.1 coordinate 2,732,292, forward strand.
GCTGGCCAGGTGGTTGGGTCAGCTGGCCAGGTGGTTGGGTCAGCTGGCCAGGTGGTTGGGTCAGCTGGCCAGGTGGTTGGGTCAGGTGGCCAGGTGGTTGGGGCAGGTGGCCAGGTGGTTGGAATATTCCTACAGTTGAGGTGTGAAGGTAATGGGGGTGATGGTTGTGGTGGTGGTAGTGGTGGTAGAAATATTGGTAGTGGAGGTGGCGGCAGTGGTATTGTTGATGGTAGTAGTTGTATTGATGGTGTGTGTGTGTGTGCACTGGGTAGTGTAATTCGTCTAGTGTGGCAGCATTATGTTAGTGTCAAGGTGCAGGCATTGCTTGCTCCCTTTCGCTTTCAGCTGCCGCCGCTGGCTAGCCCTCGTGGCAAACAGGGAAGCAACTTGCATAAGTCTTCCCCTGCCAGTACATAGCATCTTCACCATCAAGACTACTGCTGTGCTTCCTTGTGGCAACACACGATAACTGGGTGCCTCGTGGGCCCAATCTAGACCAGCAGGAGATCTCGGACTAGCAGTGAGCCCCAGAGGGACGGCGTATAGGCCCACTGGCATGTAGACACCCCCTAGTGCTTACCAACCATTGCCCCGCTGCCTTGCGGATTAACCTTGGCAGGTATAAGGCTACGGGAGTAAACCCTGAAAGAAAAATATATGGTGGAGCCCCGCATCAGGCAGACATGCTTACAGAGCTCCAATACGACCCCAGCGGCAGTATAGGCAGAAGAGGTGACCACCACGGGAACCCAGCGACTACACAGGCAGACGAAGGCAATGCATGACGGACAGGCTACTAAGGCGAAACCCAACAATCTGGGCTATTGGCAGTCCATTGGAACTCTCCCTCTCCCCAGTCGTTGCAAAACTTGCACAACTGGATCTGGAAAAGGGAGAGCCAAGATGTGTGGTTGCAGCCTGCGCTCCTGCCTCACCACATAAATCAACTCAGGCGCAGCCATTATCCAGCTCATCATACCTCTCATCATCATCAAAACCCCTATACCCCTAAAAGTCCTATGGCGACGGGGACAGGCAGAGATGACTGCCGGGAGTCTCTAGTCACAACTCTGCACATGGACGGCACAGATAAGATGGTCGTTTATGCACTGGGCTCTAGGCAGCAGTGCAATCCGGTCCTGTCTGTGTGACTGAGCAACCCTTTCGAGGAGCCACTTTGCTCATCCCCCTCACCCCCCCCCCCCCCCCAAAAAAAAAATACTACCTGACTGGGCAACAGCACCCAGTAAGGTCATCCTTATGCAGTCGAACACACAATCAAAATCACAGATCCAAACAAGAACAAACTATACATCCTCATATGGTCGCTGCATGGAATGTCAGGACCCTTCTGGATACTGGCACAAATGAGGGTCCTGAAAGAAGAACCACCCTTGTGGCAAAAGAGCTGGCTAGGTATAACATAGACATAGCAACCATTAATGAGTCCCGGCTCCTAGACGAGGGTCGACTCACAGAACTGGGGTCTTGCTATACCTTCTGGAAGGGTAAGGCTGCTGTGGGGAGAAACAGCATTTATGGAGTTGGCTTTGCCATCCGCCACAGCATCCTACACAGGCTAACTAAAATGCCTATTGGGATCAAAGAGCGTCTCATGACGCTCCGAGTCCCACTGAATCACTCAAGTCATGCCTTTTTCACCAGTGCATACGCCGCAACACTGGATGCAGAAGATGACATCAAGGACGCTTTTTATGCCGACCTCGACAGAGTGCTAATTTCTATTCCCAGAGAAGATAAGGTTGTGCTCCTTAGTGACTTCAATGCCAGAGTTGGCAGAGATGCTGACATTAGGCAGGGAACCATAGGAAGAAATGGACTAGGCAAGTGTAATCCCAATTGCCAACTTCTCCTCAACAAGTGTGCTGCACACAACCTCACTATCACCAATACCTTGTTTAGGAAGGCCGACAAGTCACAAGGGTTCGTGGTAACACCCACCATCCAAACACTCGCATCTCATTGACTACATCATTGTCAGAGAAAGACATTGCCGAGATGTCTTCATCACCCGTGCCTTGCGTGGCTCAGACCACTGCGACACAGATCATCGGCTCATCAGAGCCAAGCTCTCACTTCACGGCGACCCAAAATGACGAAGTGAGCAATCCTTTGGAAGAGGTTTTGACACTAGACGTCTGGAGAATCCAGCGGTAGCACATGCCTTCAGAGAGTAGCTCGAAAATGGGCTGATAAACAACCAGACAACGAACAGCCCAAATACCAGTGCCAAATGGAATATTCTCAACACTATCATGACAAAAACCTGCGGAGACCCTCGGTCAGATCGAAAGTATACACCAGGACTGGTTTGATGAAAATGACCTGGCAATCAATGTACTCATCATTGTTAAGCGTTTGCTTTAACTGACTGGCAGAAGAACCCTCAGTCTCGGACCAAAGCTGATACCTTTCGCAAGAAGAAAGTTGCAACCCAGCGGGAACTTTGCAATCTAAAGTACGACTGGTATAAACATAGAGCATGTGAAACACAAAAAATTGAAGATCAACAAAAGATGCGCGAATTTTTCAATAACCCACCAAAACATTTCATGGGCCAATCACAAGTGGTGCAGCCCCCCTCCGCTCATCCCACGATAACTCCACAAATAAAGACGATGAAGGCCTCCTTCAGCGCTGGAAAGAGTACTACCATTTATTGCTCGACAGAAACACCGATGTGAATGTCCTGACTACCCAACAGGTCCCTCAGCATCCAGAGCTGACCCACCTCAGCTATCCTCCACCCCTGGATGAGGTAGCTACTGCCATCAAACAGATGAAAAATAACAAAGCCTCAGGGCCTGATGGAATCCCAGCCGAGGTGTATAAAGCAGGAGGACCTCTGCTTACCAGCCGTCTCCACTCTCTCCTGGAGAATATATGGGAAAAGGAGGAAATCCCCCAAGCTCTTAAAAACGCCTCCATTGTCAATATTTACAAGAACACGAGAGACCGGTCAGACTGCGGCAACTACCGCAGGATGTCGCTGCTGTCCGTAGCTGGCAAGATTATCGCCCGAGTCCTCCTAAGCAGACTTCTTCCTGAGGCGGAAAACTTCCTCCCAGAATGTCATTGTGGCTTTAGATCATCATGTGGCACCACTGACATGATCTTTTCTGCCCGCCAGATACAGGAGAAGTACAGAGCCTCCTGACCTGTACATGGCTTTCATCGACCTAACCAAGGCCTTCAACTCGGTCAACAGGGAAGCCCTTTGGTGGACCCTCAGCAGTTTTGGCTATCCCCCAAAATTCATCGCCATAGTGAGGCAACTCCACGATGGTATGAACGGCAGTGTCCTGCACAATGGCACCCAGTCTGATATTTTCCCCATCCAAATGGGGGTTAAGCAAGGGTGTGTAATGGCATCAACTCTCTTTTTAATTTTCTTGGCTGCCTTCTTTACTCGTGCCAGTGCCAGTTTAGCCGGCGGGGTGGACATAGAGTACCAGATGAAAGGCCTTTTCAACATAAGACGATTCCAGGCATGAACAAAGGTGTCGGCAGCTTCCATTAGTGAACTTCAGTATGCAGACGACCTAACTCTTGTTGCTGACACTGAATGCTACCTATAGGAGACCCTGAACACCTATGTAGATGTGTATGCACGTAAGACTCAAATTCTTTTTGAAAATGCCCCTGGTTCAGTCGCACCTCCACCATCCATCCAGCTTAACGGTACTACCCTCTCTAATGTTACCCACTTTCGACATCTCGGCTCCCACCTATTCACCACCACAGACATCGATGAAGAGATAAAGTTTAGCATTGGATCAGATGTGCATCTCATGCCTTTGGCAGACTCCGAAACCGTGTCTTCAGCTGTGGGGAGCTGAAATTCTCTATAAAGTTACACGTATATCGATCAGTGGTCCTCCCCACCCTGCTATAAGGCAACGAGTCATGGGTCACATACAGGAGGCACCTCAAGGCATTTGAAAACTTTCACCAACGTAGTCTACGTTCCAACCTCCGAGTTTGCTGGGAAGACAAGAGAATAAATGCTAGTATTCTTTGTGACACCAACTGTAGGATCATCGAGACTACCATTATCCTTAAACAACTATGCTGGATTGTCCATGTTACCCGCATGGACAATAGTAGATTGCCAAAGCAGCTACTTTACAGTCACCTAACAAATAATAAACGTAACGCTGGCGGGCAACTGAAAAGGTATCAGGATAGTCTTAAGACAAACCTGAAAAAGTGCCAAAACGACCCCCTCACCTGGGAGACGGTTACTCCATATCGTAACGCTTGGAGGAGCACCACACGAGAAAGTGTCAATACTTTCGAGTTAGCCTGACTGGAAACCGAGGCAGACAAGCGTCAACGCCGGAAAGACGCTGCCGCAGCCCTTCCCGCACTAGATGTAGCCCTCACATGTGCAACATCTGTGAACAACTCTGCCGGTCCCGTATCGGCCTCTATAGTCACTTCAGAACTCACCAACCTAGGTGACATCCCTAATAACTCATATCATTGTATCATAGCTGGATGATCGTCATACTTGATTCCGAGTGACAGCAAAGTAGTAGTAGTAGTGGTAGTAGTAGTAGTAGTGGTAGAAGTACTTATAGTAGGTGATGGTGACAGATGGTGGTGCTGGTAATGGTGATAGATGATGGTGATGGTGATAGATGGTGGTGATGGTGGTGGTGGAGGTGATGTTGATGATGGTGGTGGTGATAGTGATAGATGGTTGAGTGGTGTTGATGGTGTGTTGATGGTTGAATGGTGCTGATGGTTGAGTGGTGTTGATGGTTGAGTGGTGCTGATGGTGTGTTGATGGTTGAGTGGTGTTGATGGTGATGGATGGAACTGTTGTGATAGCGAACATTATCGTCCCGGTGTTGAGTTTAATAACATCAGATATCCTCCAGGCATCATAACACTAGCCTCTGCTGTTGTGGTTGACGTCACGATTACTATATGTTATCGTCATGCCCATTAGGTTAGGTTAGGTTAGGTTAGGGGTGGAGAAGAGGGAGGAGTGGAGGAGAGGGGCTGGAGAAGAGGGAGGTGGAGGAGAGGGGCTGGAGGAGAGGGAGGTGGAGGAGAGAGAGGGTGGAGGAGAGGGAGGTGGAGGAGAGGGGGTGGAGGAGAGGGGCTGGAGGAGAGGGGCTGGAGGAGAGGGAGGTGGAGGAGAGGGGTGGAGGAGAAGGGGTGGAGGAGAAGGGCTGGAGGAGAGGGGCTGGAGGAGAGGGAGGTGGAGGAGAGGGGTGGAGGAGAGAGGGTGGAGGAGAAGGGGTGGAGGAGAGGGAGGTGGAGGAGCAGGCTCTCCCCCCTCTCACTACCTTCCTCCCTGGGTGCAGTTCTCCCCGACATACAAAAATTACAATAGTTTTCTTCCTGTAAGATACATAACAGACGTCTGCTGTATCTCTACGTGTGGCCGCTGCTGTCATCTGTATCTGACGCTGCTGTAAGAAACTTGTGGGTGTTGATGGAGACTCGGAGGCAGAGTCTTCCTGTGCCTGGAGTCTTGCCAGAAGGAGTGTGGAGTATTAGGTGGAGTCGTAGGTTGTAAGGTGAATAGTCTCAGTACTAACAACCCAACCCAACCTAACCTAACCTAACCTAACCTAGTTGTGAGGATGGTGGTGGTTGTAATAAAGCTGGATACTGGTGATTATGGTAATAGAACTAGGTGATTGTGGTTGTTATAACAGATAGATGGTGGTGGTTGTGGTAAAAGCGAATGTTAGTAGTTGTTATAGGAGATGGTGGTGATGGCGGCTGTGGTAGTGAATGGTGTTAGTACTGGTGGTGGTGGTGACAGACGGTGAAGCATCGTGTAACTGTGTGTGTGTGTGTGTGTGTGTGTGTGTCAACAAGAAAGAGATATCTCGCTCACCACAACAATTGGATTGGGAACTTTTTCAAGTCTCTCTGTCGTAAACGAATGAACTCTCTTTGGTCTTGACAATCTCAAGAAGTTTGTTGTGGTTTTACGACGGAGGATCTTCTTGTGGCTTGGTGACGAGGGACTGTCTTCGTTGAGGGTCAGTGTTAGGTTAAGGGAGGCTAGGGGTAACTCAGGTCAGGTTGGGTTGGGGTAGGTTTGGTTTAAGTTAGGTTAGGTTTGTGTTCGATTAAGCCAGGGTAGAGTTAAATTAGGGGCAGGTTAGATCAGGTTTACCGATAAGTCAGATCAGGACAGGTTAGGGGGTCATGTCAGGTTAGTGCTAGGTCAAGTTAGGGTAAGTTAGGTTTGGTGTGTTTTAGTTAAAATTAGGTTAGAGGTAAGTTAAGTTTCGGATTCGTGTTTGGTTAGGTTAAGGGTAATTTAGGTTTTGGATTCGTGTTTGTATTCAGTCATTATTGCGAACCCTCTATGACAACAACGAGGCCTTGTCAATGATGGATGACCCACACCCTATAGATCGGGTATTACTTCATTAACCAATAAGAAATAACCCCACAAAATCGGCTAAATCTGTCTGTAATTCAAGTTAGGTTCGAACAGCAATTTGACAGATTGTAAAAAAGGTAAAATGATCCACAGTGGCAAGTTTTTTATTTTGGCTACAACCGTGTCGCTCAGACTGTCGTCAATGCACTAAATAAATTTCACTTGTCAGAATTTGCCTGTTTTTGGTAATAGGATTTTTTTTTTGTTTTACTTTTTTAATTTTCCTTTATTATTATTATTATTATTATTATTATTATTATTATTATTATTATTATTATTATTATTATTATTATTATTATTATTATTATTATTATTATTATTATTATTATTATTATTATTATTATTATTATTATTATTATTATATTTTTTACCATGCCTGGGAATGTTCTATGAGTGACAGTATAATGTTTAATGTGTAATAATAGGGTTGGGTAATTTGTATGTCACGTAGTTTATGCCTTGGTTTGTGTGGTGGTCAGACGTACTAACTTCTGAACGTTCTCTACGTGATATAACGAAGTAATGTTGTCTTTTAGTGCTCCAGCCTGGTGTCTAGTGATCCTACAGTTGTGGTGTGTGTGTGTGTGAAGGGCACCTCGCTAGCCAGATATACACAGGTCACTGGTCAGTATCGTATTATTCACCAACCTCAATATTCCAGCTGGTCTGTTCGCTTGTAATAACATCACCTGAATAACATTAACCTTAACCTATTGTCAGATGATGAATCCGGATGTTAATAATGATAACCTGAACCTAAGATAAGCGTCCAATACCAGGTGTTTGTACAGTTGGCTATGACTCATGTATTTACCAGCACCAAAGTAAACATTACTTTCCTTGATCATGAGTGACACACATCGCGCTGGTTAGATACAACTACTACTAATACTTTACTGTCACTCGGGATTGAGTATGACGATCATCCAGCTATGATACAATGATATGAGTTATTAAGGCAATCTCCTAGGTTGGTGTGCTCTGAGGTGACTAAAGAAGCCGATACGGGACCGGTAGAGTCGTTCACAGATGTTGCACATGTGGAGGGCTTTGGCGCTTGTCTGCCTGTACAACACACACACACTCACACACTCAAACACACACACACACACACACACACTGCTGCAGAATGATAGGTAATTATATTTTTTAAGCACCAATCACCAAATTAATGATGTTTTTTGCTTCTTTGAGATAAAGAATGTGCGAATGTTTTCATGGCGTAGTGAACGTGAAGTAAATCTTGAGTTTTTTTTAGACAATTACCATAATTTATCATCGTTAGACATAAATTATAAACGTCTATATTATACAAATTATTTACAATATATTACCGTATATTCCACTAAACATCAATAGCGTAACAAAACAAGTTTATTATTTGATGCTATATTTCAGGGTTGTATAGGAGTGTTTGTGTGTTTGTCATTAATCTGTATATATGTAGGAAATTATGAAGAGAGGGAACACTTATCACCATCGTTACATATCTCACAATAATCAACTGTGAAATATCTCACACAGTTCTTTAATTTATTCCCCTGACTAGTTGGCAGGGTACTGGACTGTTGGCATCACAGGTGTCAGTGTTGGCAGGGTACTGGACTGTTGTCATCATAGGTGTCAGTGTTGGCAGGGTACTGGACTGTTGTCATCATTGGTGTCAGTGTTGGCAGGGTACTGGACTGTTGTCATCATGGGTGTCAGTGTTGGCAGGGTACTGGACTGTTGTCATCATAGGTGTCACTGTTGGCAGGGTACTGGACTGTTGTCATCATAGGTGTCAGTGTTGGCAGGGTACTGGACTGTTTTCATCATAGGTGTCAGTGTTGGCAGGGTACTGGACTGTTGTCATCATAGGTGTCAGTGTTGGCAGGGTACTGGACTGTTGTCATCATAGGTGTCAGTGTTGGCAGGGTACTGGACTGTTGTCATCATAGGTGTCAGTGTTGACAGGGTATTGGACTGTTGGCATCACAGGTGTCAGTGTTGGCAGGGTACTACACTGTTGTCATCACAGGTGTCAGTGTTGGCAGGGTATTGGACTGTTGGCATCACAGGTGTCAGTGTTGGCAGGGTACTGGACTGCTGTCATCACAGGTGTCAGTGTTGGCAGGGTACTGGACTGCTGTCATCACAGGTGTCAGTGTTGGCAGGGTACTGGACTGTTGCTATCATAGGTGTCAGTGTTGGCAGGGTACTGGACTGTTGTCATCATAGGTGTCAGTGTTGGCAGGGTACTGGACTGTTGTCATCATTGGTGTCAGTGTTGGCAAGGTACTGGACTGTTGTCATCATAGGTGTCAGTGTTGGCAGGGTACTGGACTGTTGGCATCACAGGTGTCAGTGTTGGCAGGGTACTACAGTGTTGGCATCATAGGTGTCAGTGTTGGCAGGGTACTGGACTGTTGTCATCATAGGTGTTAGTGTTGGCAGGGTATTGGACTGTTTTCATCACAGGTGTCAGTGTAGGCAGGGTACTGGACTGTTGGCATCACAGGTGTCAGTGTTGGCAGGGTACTGGACTGTTGGCATCACAGGTGTCAGTGTTGGCAGGGTATTGGACTGTTGGCATCACAGGTGTCAGTGTTGGCAGGGTACTACAGTGTTGGCATCATAGGTGTCAGTGTTGGCAGGGTACTGGACTGTTGGTGGAAAATATGAGCCACAAAGCTACACACACACACACAGACACACACACACACACACACACACACACACACAGACAGTCCAGCTAACTGTTGTGGGGATTAGTGACAATAAACTTTTAAAAATATATTATTTCATCTGGTAACAGTCGGCCAAAATCCAGGTGGTGGCCCATGGACCATTGTGCTTCGATCCCCCATAATGTTGGTAACACTGGTACCTTGTTCCCCATAATGTTGGTAACACTGGTACCTTGTTCCCCATAATGTTGGTAACACTGGTACCTTGTTCCCCATAATGTTGGTAACACTGGTACCTTGTTCCCCATAATGTTGGTAACACTGGTACCTTGTTCCCCATAATGTTGGTAACACTGGTACCTTGTCCCCTTGTACACACTGTAGACAGTTGGGTCACCTTTAAAACAATTAATTTAGAATAGTGAGTTCCATCTCTGCTCTCTCTCTCTCTCTCCTCTTCTCTCCTCTCTCTCTCTCTCCTCTCCTCTCGTCTCCTCTCCTCTCCTCTCTCTCTCTCTCCTCTCGTCTCCTCTCCTCTCCTCTCGTCTCCTCTCCTCTAAGCATATAAACAACATGTAGCGAACAACACTCCTACATCTCAACAACAACAACAACAACAACAACAGCTGATTTGAGTTTACACCGAGTTATTATAATATTTATCTGGCCTTTGGGAGGTTAATAGTGTAGTTGTTACAGTGAGAGTTGTATTATACAACATTAGTGTATTAACTGTGTTGTGTAGTTGTTACAGTGAGAGTTGTATTATACAACACTAGTGTATTAACTGTGTTGTGTAGGTGTTACAGTGAGAGTTGTATTATACAACATTAGTGTATTAACTGTGTTGTGTCGGTGTTACAGTGAGAGTTGTATTATACAACACTAGTGTATTAACTGTGTTGTGTAGGTGTTACAGTGAGAGTTGTATTATACAACATTAGTGTATTAACTGTGTTGTGTAGGTGTTACAGTGAGAGTTGTATTATACAACATTAGTGTATTAACTGTGTTGTGTAGGTGTTACAGTGAGAGTTGTATTATACAACATTAGTGTATTAACTGTGTTGTGTAGGTGTTACAGTGAGAGTTGTATTATACAACATTAGTGTATTAACTGTGTTGTGTAGGTGTTACAGTGAGAGTTGTATTATACAACATTAGTGTATTAACTGTGTTGTGTAGGTGTTACAGTGAGAGTTGTATTATACAACACTAGTGTATTAACTGTGTTGTGTAGGTGTTACAGTGAGAGTTGTATTATACAACACTAGTGTATTAACTGTGTTGTGTAGGTGTTACAGTGAGAGTTGTATTATACAACATTAGTGTATTAACTGTGTTGTGTAGGTGTTACAGTGAGAGTTGTATTATACAACATTAGTGTATTAACTGTGTTGTGTAGGTGTTACAGTGAGAGTTGTATTATACAACATTAGTGTATTAACTGTGTTGTGTAGGTGTTACAGTGAGAGTTGTATTATACAACATTAGTGTATTAACTGTGTTGTGTAGGTGTTACAGTGAGAGTTGTATTATACAACATTAGTGTATTAACTGTGTTGTGTATAATGTTGTTTTTATATAGGTGGTGATTAGTAACTTACCTGGCTGATGATAACCCAAGCACATGAAGGGTAGGCTAGGTTAGGTTAGGTTAGGTCAGGGTAGGTTAGGGTAGGTTAGGTTAGGTTAGGTCAGGGTAGGTTAGGGTAGGTTAGGTTAGGTTAGGTCAGGGTAGGTTAGGGTAGGTTAGGTTAGGTTAGGTCAGGGTAGGTTAGGTTAGGTTAGGTTAGGTTAGGTCAGGGTAGGTTAGGGTAGGTTAGGTTAGGTTAGGTCAGCATTATGGTGTTAACTCATCAGGTGAAGTAAGCAGTATAACACCTACAGTATATGTAATGAATTAAGTTCAATTACCTGTAATAATTGTTTAATTCTGGTTGTGTCTCTATTTACTTGTCATGAAATTACTAAACTTTTCTACATAATTGACGTTATATTTTACGCACATTAATTACAACACAATTTATTGTGACGGTCTGTAATAAATGGAATACTACTACTACTACTGCTACTACTACTACTACTACTACTACTACTGCTACTACTACTACTGCTGCTACTACTACTACTACTACTACTACTACTACTTTTTTTTTTTTTTTTTTTTTTTTTTTTTTCTTCAACGTGGCATCCAGCCTCCCCCAATAGCCACACCTTCGCCACCATTTTATTTCCTTAATATTAAATATCCTACTACTACTACTACTACTACTACTACTACTACTACTACTACCATCACCACTACTACTACTACCTTTTTTTTTTTTTTTTTTTTTAAACGTGTCCTCCAGCCTCCCCCAATAGCCACACCTTCGCCACCATTTATTTACCTTAATATTAAATATCCTAATACATAAGAAGCTATCCTATCTGTGTTAAATTAGTTGAGCCGCAGATCCATGTGGCATTCAGTGACTGTAACCTCATAGTCAATATCTGCAGCAGTTGTCGGAGTAGGGGCAGAAGCTCTCGCTCCCCTGAGGCAGAGCAAAGCCGACCGAAGGAGAGAGGACAGTCGACATCTCATCCAGGCTACTACTACTACTACTACTACTACTACTACTACTAATAATAATAATAATAATAATAATAATAATAATAATAATAAAAGTGATAATAAATGCGGTCATAATACTAAGAAAAAAACATGTAGTAAGTGAGGAGGAGGAGGAGGAGGAGGAGGAGGTGGTGGTGAAGGAGATATAAGATAAATGAGGTGAAGTGTGGCAGGTGAGGTGGTCCTCCATCACCAGCCTGATGGATCGCCTTGTGTGGGCAGCTGTTGTTAGCCTGGGAGCTGTTGTTGGTACCATGGTAGATGAGGCTTTGTTGTCAATGTAGAGCTTGAATGTAGTGTTGAATATTTATAAGAACAAGGGAGACAGGTCAGACTGTGTCAAATACCGCGGGGAGTCACTGCTGCCCGTAGGTGGCAAGATTCTCACTCGAGTCCTTAACAAACTCGTACCTGAGGCGGAAAACTTCATTCCCAAGTCTCAATGTGGCTTTACAAGTTTAGACCATCACGCGGCACCTCTGACATGATCTTTGCTGCCCGCCACAAACAGAAGCAGTCCACAGAAAAGCGCCGTGACCTGTGCATGACCTTCATTGTCGTTACAAAGGCCTTCGACTCGGTCAACGTAGAAGCTCTCTGGTGGACCTTCGGTCGTTTTGGCTGCCCCCTAAAATTCATCGCCACTGTGAGGCAACTCTACTATGGCATGAATGTCAGTGCCCTGCACAATGGCACCCAGTCTGAGTTATTCTCCACCCAAACAAAGGTTAAACAAGGGTGTGTACTGGCACCAACTCTCTTTTCCATTTTCTTGGCTGCCTTCCTTACTCGTTCCAGTGCCAATTTAGCTGGTGGGGTGGACATCGAGTACCGGATGAAGGGTCTTTTCAACATAAGACGACTCCAGGCTAGAACAAAGGTGTCAGCAGCTTCCATTACTGAATTTCAGTATGCAAGCGACCTCACTCTTGTTGCTCACACTGAACACGACCTGCAGGAGATCCTGAACACCTACGCAGATGCGTACGCACACTTCAACCTTGCGGTGAATGTACGTAAAACTCAGATTCTCTTTCAGCTTGCCTCTGGTTCAGCCACACCTCTACCATCCATTCAGTTTAACGGTACTACCCTCTCTAATGTTACCCACTTTCATTATCTCTGCTCCTACCTGTTCACCACTGCAGATCATCGATGAAGAGACTCAACATCGGATCAGATGTGCATCTCAAGCCTTTGGCAGACTCCATACCCGTGTCTTCAGCTGTAGGGAGCTTAAATTTATTTCAAAGTTGCATGTGTATCAAGCAGTGATCTTCCCCACTCTGTTGTATGGCAGCGAGACATGGGTCACATACAGGAGGTACCTCAAGGCACTTGAGAACTTTCACCAACGTAGTCTACGTTCCATTCTACAAGTTCTCTGGGAAGACGAGAACAAATGCCAGTATTCTCGCTGACACCAACTACGTTGGACTGGTCAGGTTAACTGCGTGGACGACAGTAGACTGCCAAAGCATGTACTTTACAGTCGCCTAATCGACCCCCTCACCTGGGAGACGATCAATCCACACTGTAACACTTGGAGGAGCACCACACGAGAAGGTGTCAATACTTTCGAGTTAGCCCGACTGCATATCGAGGCAGACAAGCACCAACGCCGGAAAGACGCTGCCACCGCCCCTCCCGCACTGGAAGTAGCCCTCCAAACGTGCAACATTTGCGGACGACCTTGCCAGTCCCGTATCGGCCTCTCGAGTCATCTCAGAACTCACCAATGAAGGTGACATCCTTAATAACTCATAACATTGCATCATTGCTGGATGATCGTCATACTCAATTCTGAGCGACAGTTAATAGTAGTAGTTGTGTGTGTTTACATTCAAGTTCATTCATGAGTTGTTGGTCGTTACGCCTGCTGGATACAGTATTGGTCCTGCTTGTGAGTCTGGGAGCCAGTACAGATACACCACCGTGTTGTGTGGTCGGCGACATAACTCATAGACTAGGTTAGAGATCTATTAAGACCCTCTAACTGTGTTTTGTCCTCATTTAATTATAAGAAAGTGTGTCTCATAAAGGTTGAGTCTCGGTGATATTTTGATGCCGTGTCGTGTGCCTCACCTTCCTGAGTCTCCAGTATCGAGGATATATCATCTCAGGAAGCTTTGATCAACCTTGCACTGCCTCCTCCCACCAGGTTGATTCCCAGGGTATTATATGACATACAGGGTGGTGCAAGAGAAGGTCTATAGCTGTATTTTGTATTATAATTTTCTTTACAGGTGGAGGATGATGGGAGGGAACCTATTAACGAGGCGTGGGAGTGGCTGTTAGGGTCATTGTTCACGAGTCTGGTTACCTGCCATCATCCTCTACCTGCCTCTATCACCATAAATCACTACGTTATACTGTACCTAACTCTTGCACCACCCTGTAGGATCAAAGTACGTCACGTTGGATGGCCTCAGTAGTATCACCTTCACACAGACAATTCTCCTTATATTAGAGGCATATTCCAGGACCCAGATATTTTTGTTCTCGTCAACAGATCAAAAACCAAATATCCTCGACGATAAAATTCCCCCGGAAACACGTGCGGTATTTGCCGGATATATTGCAAGGCAGTGACGTGCATTTTTCCTGTGCAACACAATCGGGGATTCCTCCACTTCAATATGGTGCTGCCCCCTTCACAGTCCTTAGCATTCTCCCCAATGGAAATATTGCTTGATTCCTGGGCCGCTGGCCTGGCCGGGCTTATTGATTGTGGTGCCTTCAGTCGGGGCCTTCTTTCTTGATACAAACTGTAGTCCTGTATAAAATTATTATTATTATTATTATTATTATTATTGTTATTGTTATTGTTATTGTTGTTATTGTTATCATTGTTATTGTTATTGTTATTGTTGTTATTGTTATCATTGTTATTGTTATTGTTATTGTTGTTATTGTTATCATTATTATTGTTATTATTATTATTATTATTGTTATTGTTATCATTATTATTGTTATTATTATTCTTATTATTATTATTATTATTGTTCTTGTTGCTCTTGTTGTTGAGAAATATTTGAATTATAACAATCATTTAGTTACAGTAAGTGGTGTTGTGTTTGTGTAATGTTATAAGTATACTGATCATACTTGAGTTACCGAGGGACTCTGTTTTAAATGTCTTTGATATTAAGTCGTACCCACGATATATCCCCGAGCTCCCTCAAGTCCCGTAGTGAAAGATATCAGAGCAGAACCTAACCTAACCCGCCTTTTACCTAACCTAACCTAACCCGCCTTTTACCTAACCTAACCTAACCCGCCTTTTACCTAACCTAACGCGTTCACACGAAGATTAAACCAGAGACAAGGACCATCAGGTGCAGCTGTGGTTCAGACAAGGACCATCAGGTGCAGCTGTGGTTCAGACAAGGGCCATCAGGTGCAGCTGTGGTTCAGACAAGGTCCATCAGGTACAGCTGTGGTTCAGACAAGGACCATCAGGTGCAGCTGTGGTTCAAACAAGGTCCATCAGATACAGCTGTGGTTCAGACAAGGTCCATCAGGTACAGCTGTGGTTCAGACAAGGACCATCAGGTGCAGCTGTGGTTCAGACAAGGACCACCAGGTGCAGCTGTGGTTCAGACAAGGACCATCAGGTACAGCTGTGGTTCAGACAAGGACCATCAGGTGCAGCTGTGGTTCAGACAAGGACCATCAGGTGCAGCTGTGGTTCAGACAAGGACCATCAGGTGCAGCTGTGGTTCAGACAAGGACCATCAGGTGCAGCTGTGGTTCAGACAAGGACCATCAGGTGCAGCTGTGGTTCAGACAAGGACCATCAGGTGCAGCTGTGGTTCAGACAAGGACCATCAGGTGCAGCTGTGGTTCAGACAAGGACCATCAGGTACAGCTGTGGTTCAGACAAGGAACATCAGGTGCAGCTGTGGTTCAGACAAGGACCATCAGGTGCAGCTGTGGTTCAGACAAGGACCATCAGGTGCAGCTGTGGTTCAGACAAGGACCATCAGGTGCAGCTGTGGTTCAGACAAGGACCATCAGGTGCAGCTGTGGTTCAGACAAGGACCATCAGGTACAGCTGTGGTTCAGACAAGGAACATCAGGTGCAGCTGTGGTTCAGACAAGGACCATCAGGTGCAGCTGTGGTTCAGACAAGGACCATCAGGTGCAGCTGCGGTTCAGACAAGGACCATCAGGTGCAGCTGCGGTTCAGACAAGGACCATCAGGTGCAGCTGCGGTTCAGACAAGGACCATCAGGTGCAGCTGCGGTTCAGACAAGGACCATCAGGTACAGCTGCGGTTCAGACAAGGACCATCAGGTGCAGCTGCGGTTCAGACAAGGACCATCAGGTGCAGCTGTGGTTCAGACAAGGACCATCAGGTACAGCTGCGGTTCAGACAAGGACCATCAGGTGCAGCTGCGGTTCAGACAAGGACCATCAGGTGCAGCTGTGGTTCAGACAAGGAACATCAGGTGCAGCTGTGGTTCAGACAAGGAACATCAGGTGCAGCTGTGGTTCAGACAAGGACCATCAGGTGCAGCTGTGGTTCAGACAAGGACCATCAGGTGCAGCTGTGGTTCAGACAAGGACCATCAGGTACACTTGTGGTTCAGACATAAGCCATCAGGTGCAGCTGTGGTTCAGACAAGGACCATCAGGTGCAGCTGTGGTTCAGACAAGGACCATCAGGTACACTTGTGGTTCAGACATAAGCCATCAGGTGCAGCTGTGGTTCAGACATAAGCCATCAGGTGCAGCTGTGGTTCAGACAAGGACCATCAGGTACACTTGTGGTTCAGACATAAGCCATCAGGTGCAGCTGTGGTTCAGACAAGGACCATCAGGTGCAGCTGTGGTTCAGACATAAGCCATCAGGTGCAGCTGTCTTCCGTGGCTCAGTGTTACCAAATTAAAAGTTTTTTGGTGGAAAGTTTTTCTCAAGAGTCCGGATATTGGTTCTGACTTTTGTTGTTGATCTTGTTTGTGTTGTGGGAGACTGTTATTGCTTTAGTCTTTGTCTGCCGCGGGTTAAAACGAGGCTTACGGGTGTGTCGTGTTCCTGCTGCTGCTGTTAGTGATAGTTTAACACCATACAGTAGTGTAGGTGATAGTTTAACACCATACAGTGGTGTAGGTGATAGTTTAACACCATACAGTGGTGTAGGTGATAGTTTAACACCATACAGTGGTGTAGGTGATAGTTAACACCATACAGTGGTGTAGGTGATAGTTTAACACCATACAGTGGTGTAGGTGATAGTTTAACACCATACAATAGTGTAGGTGATAGTTTAACACCATACAGTGGTGTAGGTGATAGTTTAACACCATACAGTAGTGTAGGTGATAGTTTAACACCATACAGTAGTGTAGGTGATAGTTTAACACCATACAGTGGTGTAGGTGATAGTTTAACACCATACAGTAGTGTAGGTGATAGTTTAACACCATACAGTAGTGTAGGTGATAGTTTAACACCATACAGTGGTGTAGGTGATAGTTTAACACCATACAGTAGTGTAGGTGATAGTTTGACACCATACAGTGGTGTAGGTGATAGTTTAACACCATACAATAGTGTAGGTGATAGTTTAACACCATACAGTGGTGTAGGTGATAGTTTAACACAATACAGTGGTGTAGGTGATAGTTTAACACCATACAGTAGTGTAGGTGATAGTTTAACACCATACAGTAGTGTAGGTAATAGTTTAACACCATACAGTAGTGTAGGTGATAGTTTAACACCATACAGTGGTGTAGGTGATAGTTTAACACCATACAGTACTGTAGGTGATAGTTTAGCACCATACAGTGGTGTAGGTGATAGTTTAACACCATACAGTAGTGTATGTGATAGTTTAACACCATACAGTAGTGTAGGTGATAGTTTAACACCATACAGTGGTGTAGGTGATAGTTTAACACCATGCAGTAGTGTAGGTGATAGTTTAACACCATACAGTGGTGTAGGTGATAGTTTAACACCATACAGTACCGTAGGTGATAGTTTAACACCATACAGTGGTGTAGGTGATAGTTTAACACCATACAGTACTGTAGGTGATAGTTTAACACCATACAGTGGTGTAGGTGATAGTTTAACACCATACAGTAGTGTAGGTGATAGTTTAACACCATACAGTGGTGTAGGTGATAGTTTAACACCATACAGTACTGTAGGTGATAGTTTAACACCGTACAGTGGTGTAGGTGATAGTTTAACACCATACAGTGGTGTAGGTGATAGTTTAACACCATACAGTAGTGTAGGTGATAGTTTAACACCATACAGTAGTGTAGGTAATAGTTTAACACCATACAGTAGTGTAGGTGATAGTTTAACACCATACAGTGGTGTAGGTGATAGTTTAACACCATACAGTAGTGTAGGTGATAGTTTAACACCATACAGTAGTGTAGGTGATAGTTTAACACCATACAGTAGTGTAGGTGATAGTTTAACACCATACAGTAGTGTAGGTGATAGTTTAACACCATACAGTAGTGTAGGTGATAGTTTAACACCATACAGTGGTGTAGGTGATAGTTTAACACCATACAGTAGTGTAGGTGATAGTTTAACACCATACAGTGGTGTAGGTGATAGTTTAACACCATACAGTAGTGTAGGTGATAGTTTAACACCATACAGTAGTGTAGGTGATAGTTTAACACCATACAGTAGTGTAGGTGATAGTTTAACACCATACAGTAGTGTAGGTGATAGTTTAACACCATACAGTAGTGTAGGTGATAGTTTAACACCATACAGTAGTGTAGGTGATAGTTTAACACCATACAGTGGTGTAGGTGATAGTTTAACACCATACAGTAGTGTAGGTGATAGTTTAACACCATACAGTGGTGTAGGTGATAGTTTACCACCATACAGTAGTGTAGGTGATAGTTTACCACCATACAGTAGTGTAGGTGATAGTTTAACACCATACAGTAGTGTAGGTGATAGTTTAACACCATACAGTAGTGTAGGTGATAGTTTAACACCATACAGTAGTGTAGGTGATAGTTTAACACCATACAGTAGTGTAGGTGATAGTTTAACACCATACAGTAGTGTAGGTGATAGTTTAACACCATACAGTGGTGTAGGTGATAGTTTAACACCATATAGTGGTGTAGGTGATAGTTTAACACCATACAGTAGTGTAGGTGATAGTTTAACACCATACAGTGGTGTAGGTGATAGTTTAACACCATACAGTGGTGTAGGTGATAGTTTAACACCATACAGTAGTGTAGGTGATAGTTTAACACCATACAGTAGTGTAGGTGATAGTTTAACACCATACAGTAGTGTAGGTGATAGTTTAACACCATACAGTGGTGTAGGTGATAGTTTAACACCATACAGTGGTGTAGGTGATAGTTTAACACCATACAGTGGTGTAGGTGATAGTTTAACACCATACAGTGGTGTAGGTGATAGTTTAACACCATACAGTGGTGTAGGTGATAGTTTAACACCATACAGTGGTGTAGGTGATAGTTTAACACCATACAGTGGTGTAGGTGATAGTTTAACACCATACAGTGGTGTAGGTGATAGTTTAACACCATACAGTAGTGTAGGTGATAGTTTAACACCATACAGTGGTGTAGATGATAGTTTAACACCATACAGTAGTGTAGGTGATAGTTTAACACCATACAGTAGTGTAGGTGATAGTTTAACACCATACAGTGGTGTAGGTGATAGTTTAACACCATACAGTGGTGTAGGTGATAGTTTAACACCATACAGTGGTGTAGGTGATAGTTTGACACCATACAGTGGTGTAGGTGATAGTTTAACACCATACAATAGTGTAGGTGATAGTTTAACACCATACAGTGGTGTAGGTGATAGTTTAACACAATACAGTGGTGTAGGTGATAGTTTAACACCATACAGTAGTGTAGGTGAAAGTTTAACACCATACAGTAGTGTAGGTAATAGTTTAACACCATACAGTAGTGTAGGTGATAGTTTAACACCATACAGTGGTGTAGGTGATAGTTTAACACCATACAGTACTGTAGGTGATAGTTTAGCACCATACAGTGGTGTAGGTGATAGTTTAACACCATACAGTAGTGTAGGTGATAGTTTAACACCATACAGTAGTGTAGGTGATAGTTTAACACCATGCAGTGGTGTAGGTGATAGTTTAACACCATGCAGTAGTGTAGGTGATAGTTTAACACCATACAGTGGTGTAGGTGATAGTTTAACACCATGCAGTACTGTAGGTGATAGTTTAACACCATACAGTGGTGTAGGTGATAGTTTAACACCATACAGTACTGTAGGTGATAGTTTAACACCATACAGTGGTGTAGGTGATAGTTTAACACCATACAGTAGTGTAGGTGATAGTTTAACACCATACAGTGGTGTAGGTGATAGTTTAACACCATACAGTACTGTAGGTGATAGTTTAACACCATACAGTGGTGTAGGTGATAGTGTAACACCATACAGTGGTGTAGGTGATAGTTTAACACCATACAGTGGTGTAGGTGATAGTTTAACACCATACAGTGGTGTAGGTGATAGTTTAACACCATACAGTGGTGTAGGTGATAGTTTAACACCATACAGTAGTGTAGGTGATAGTTTAACACCATACAGTAGTGTAGGTGATAGTTTAACACCATACAGTGGTGTAGGTGATAGTTTAACACCATACAATAGTGTAGGTGATAGTTTAACACCATACAGTGGTGTAGGTGATAGTTTAACACAATACAGTGGTGTAGGTGATAGTTTAACACCATACAGTAGTGTAGGTGATAGTTTAACACCATACAGTAGTGTAGGTAATAGTTTAACACCATACAGTAGTGTAGGTGATAGTTTAACACCATACAGTGGTGTAGGTGATAGTTTAACACCATACAGTACTGTAGGTGATAGTTTAGCACCATACAGTGGTGTAGGTGATAGTTTAACACCATACAGTAGTGTAGGTGATAGTTTAACACCATACAGTAGTGTAGGTGATAGTTTAACACCATGCAGTGGTGTAGGTGATAGTTTAACACCATGCAGTAGTGTAGGTGATAGTTTAACACCATACAGTGGTGTAGGTGATAGTTTAACACCATACAGTACTGTAGGTGATAGTTTAACACCATACAGTGGTGTAGGTGATAGTTTAACACCATACAGTACTGTAGGTGATAGTTTAACACCATACAGTGGTGTAGGTGATAGTTTAACACCATACAGTAGTGTAGGTGATAGTTTAACACCATACAGTGGTGTAGGTGATAGTTTAACACCATACAGTACTGTAGGTGATAGTTTAACACCATACAGTGGTGTAGGTGATAGTTTAACACCATACAGTGGTGTAGGTGATAGTTTAACAACATACAGTAGTGTAGGTGATAGTTTAACACCATACAGTAGTGTAGGTGATAGTTTAACACCATACAGTAGTGTAGGTGATAGTTTAACACCATACAGTGGTGTAGGTGATAGTTTAACACCATACAGTAGTGTAGGTGATAGTTTAACACCATACAGTGGTGTAGGTGATAGTTTAACACCATACAGTACTGTAGGTGATAGTTTAACACCATACAGTAGTGTAGGTGATAGTTTAACACCATACAGTAGTGTAGGTGATAGTTTAACACCATACAGTACTGTAGGTGATAGTTTAACACCATACAGTACTGTAGGTGATAGTTTAACACCATACAGTAGTGTAGGTGATAGTTTAACACCATACAGTAGTGTAGGTGATAGTTTAACACCATACAGTGGTGTAGGTGATAGTTTAACACCATACAGTGGTGTAGGTGATAGTTTAACACCATACAGTGGTGTAGGTGATAGTTTAACACCATACAGTAGTGTAGGTGATAGGTTAACACCATACAGTAGTGTAGGTGATAGTTTAACACCATTCAGTAGTGTAGGTGATAGTTTAACACCATACAGTGGTGTAGGTGATAGTTTAACACCATACAGTAGTGTAGGTGATAGTTTAACACCATACAGTAGTGTAGGTGATAGGTTAACACCATACAGTAGTGTAGGTGATAGTTTAACACCATACAGTAGTGTAGGTGATAGTTTAACACCATACAGTAGTGTAGGTGATAGTTTAACACCATACAGTAGTGTAGGTGATAGTTTAACACCATGCAGTACTGTCGGTGATAGTTTAACACCATACAGTAGTGTAGGTGATAGTTTAACACCATACAGTACTGTAGGTGATAGAGATGGCGGCCTGCTGCTCGACTGCTCTTCCCCATGTCAGACTCCAGCATGTACTGTTGTGAAGATCATTTTGATGTGAGTATTAAGTTGATGTACACAGACATACATTATTTTTAGGTTAAAATTTATTGCTGCTTAAGTATCATCGTGTGTCTTTACTTGCTGGCCGCCACAATGACCTGAAATGCCGATGACTCTAACAGGGGAGTTTTCATCACTGTTCTCTATTTCATGTATGGTAAATGTAAGTTTTCGTCACTGATGTCTATATTTGATGTTGTGGAAGGACTAGGGACGACCATGGCCAGGGGATGATCAGGTGACAGGTGTTGTTTAACGTGCTTCATAGCTGGATGGCGGAGTTCTTGATAATACTCTACTATCATAAACACATCGACTTTTGGTAAATTTCTTTCATCTGCCTTAATGAACCCTGGAAGTAGTGGTACAACCTTCTCGGCTGAACGGCTCTGTAAATAAATATTAGATAATTAATTGTGCTTTATTGTGCAACACAGTATTGCTATATTGAATATAAAAATATTATTAAGCACTTTAACTAATTCACTGGATATTAGCTGTCCATATTGGTATTATTTTGGTTTTGGCCATCTGGGGAACCTTAAGATCCTAACTATGGGATTAAGTACTTAAAGCAATAAGACACATTATCTCTACAGGATGTCTGTCGCAAAACATTTTTCGATCGCATAAAAAAATACAGGTCATAGGTTAGGTTAGGGTAGGTTAGGGTAGGTTAGGTTAGGTTAGGTTATGATGAGTTATAATGTTAGCTTAACTTATACCGGTAAGGGGGGGGGGGGGGGTAGTAACTCAAGACTAGTGATTTATGATATAACTGAAGGTGTAAATCGTTCATAGCACATCACAAACCTTCATAAAACAAACATAGTCTACATGTCTAAGTACAGAGATGACCCAAACTTAATTTACCCCCTACAGCCTATCTCGGATCTAAACATACAAATACTTATGGTAGTTATAGTAAAATTTTCAGCCTTTAATTAATATAAATGCTGATATATCCCAGTGGTTCATTAGTGAATCATCAAAACAATAACAGCACTATGTTGTCATGTTTACCAAGCATCAGACATTATCAAAACAAAGTCCAGACAATGTCATTACTTCTAAATTGACTCGTATCTCCATCTAGTACTGATATACTCGGTAAATGAACTGAAAAAAAGAGAAAGTCTACCAGGTAAGAGTACATGACAGCTGAGCTGGTGTGAACATGGGAGTTTTTTATGTCCATAAGAACATAAGATGGAGGAAACTGCAGCGGGCCTATTGACCCATACTGGGCAGTCCCATTTACACTCAACCCCTATCGCTCATATAACTATCCAACCTATGTTTGAAGCTGCTCTTCACGGCACATTTCTTCACTTCCGAAATGTCCATGACTTAGACTTAGACCATAAAAAACGTCCTTAAAACTTACCTGGGGGTCTCAAGAGGCCATCCCTTCTACTACCTCCGACTGCAGCGGTGAGTTTGTTGGGGAGCGTCGTCTGCAGGGTAGGGTGTGGCGTCTTAGCAAATGGCGGCCCTGTTTCCAGAGTAATAAACTTTTGTTACAAGTTATATATACCACATCATTCTATGAACGTGGCAGAGTGTATTTGTTGTGTTTACCCAGGACCGACAACTCGTCCACTGTCACAGATGGTCAGCCAAGGTGCATTATGATCATCGTCTCATCCCAGGACCGACAACTCGTCCACTGTCACAGATGGTCGGCCAAGGTGCATTATGATCATCGTCTCATCCCAGGACCGACAACTCGTCCACTGTCACAGATGGTCAGCCAAGGTGCATTATGATCATCGTCTCATCCCAGGACCGACAACTCGTCCACTGTCACAGATGGTCAGCCAAGGTGCATTATGATCATCGTCTCATCCCAGGACCGACAACTCGTCCACTGTCACAGATGGTCAGCCAAGGTGCATTATGATCATCGTCTCATCCCAGGACCGACAACTCGTCCAATGTCACAGATGGTCAGCCAAGGTGCATTATGATCATCGTCTCATCCCAGGACCGACAACTCGTCCACTGTCACAGATGGTCAGCCAAGGTGCATTATGATCATCGTCTCATCCCAGGACCGACAACTCGTCCACTGTCACAGATGGTCAGCCAAGGTGCATTATGATCATCGTCTCAGTACCAACAAAGGTCATTGATTGTTAGCTTCTTCACTTTTCAAATATTAGTTATGAAATTTTCACATGATTGTTCATTGAGTTTCCTCTTCGGCACAACCATCGATCAAGGTCACCAGTCTGGTCATTTCTCTCAAACATTCGTAGTTGTGACCTGATCTTTGGAACAGTTTCACAGCTGACAGTGACTAGTTTCCTGCACCTCGTGCTTACCACCGTATTGCTAGTACTTGGTGTAATGAGGGGGATTTAAGTGTAAAGAGTATAGATAGAATATTTAGTTGTACGATTGCAAAGTGTGGAAGGTTGTAGTGTGGCCGGTTAGTTACTTACAACTTGGCATTATGGTCGTAGGGGGAATTTTTCTAAACACCAATTCTAAGTACTGCTATTTATTATTTACTCAATAGCACATTATATCGAAGATACTAGAACATTATATTTACATTACTAGACACTGACTCTCGGACACAAACATAAAATGGATACACTTCCCACCGTAAGTAACTCACCCAATGGATAGTTCATTGACAACTGGGACAACTTCTACGGCAGAAGGGACCTTTATGCTAGGGATGGGGTGGCAACCCTAGCTGGGTCTCCAGAGGGGGCAGTTTAGAAGATATCGAAGTCTTTAAACTACTAGGGGGACATATGGGCACGGGGGTGGGGGAGACTGCAGTGGAAGCGGGTAAACAAAGTGAAAGATTACAGGGAAATAGTGTTAGGAATGATGACAAAACTAAATTAGACAGGGAGTTAATACCTAAACGCGGTAAAGGGGGGACTCCGAACACGACTAATTTAAATGTCTACTACGTGCACAGTAGAAGTATGAGAAACAAAATGTATGATATCAGGGCCTTGGTATGTACCGAAAAAATCGATATAATAGCATTCACTGAAACATGGATCAACCTAGACTCACGTGAGTTACCTGTCGAATACCAAATTGCGGGTTACATATTGTTCCATACCGATAGGCAGACCAGGAAAGGAGGCGGAGTAGCAATCTATATCAAGGATAACCTAGTGTGAAATAAATAAGGAAATAAAAACGGAGCGGAGTACAGAAACAATTTGGATAGAGTTAATCGAAGGTAGGGAAAAATTAATCTTGATAGAGTCAATGAGCGACTTATCTGGGATGAAATGCGCAGGGCTTCCATACACAACAAAGTCTGTATAGTAGGCGACTTTAACCTTGGCCAAATAGATTGGACTGACCTTACGAGTAACTCAGTATCAGAGGATTTCCTCGAAACGATCCAGGACTGTATCCTAAGTCAACATGTAACCAAACCCACCCGGGGTAATAATATACTCGATTTAGTTTTAGTTCTGTCGAACAGAGAAAACCTCATTAGCAATGTTGAGGTAGGGAACGAACTTGCAAACAGCGATCACAGGAAATTAGATTCCAGTTAGATTTTCAGGACAGACGTAAGGAAAATTCCACAAAAGTCCCAGATTTCAGAAGGGCAAACTTTGATAGTTTGAAGAGGCAGCTGAGGGAAGGGGTGTCACGCCTGGGGGAGAACCTGACAGTTGACACTGACCTGATAACGAGATCTGAGATTGCCGAGTTCCACGACAATTTAAATAATGAGTTACTTAATGCACAAAGGCAGAACATACCATACAAAAAACTCAGATCAGACAACAATGACCCTAAATGGATAAATAATTATTTAAAGAACATTATTGGCCAAAGGAAGGCTATAGGTAGAAGGATAAATCGTGGCGACATTTACCTCCGGGATTATTATAAGGTATTGGCGAGTAGGGTTAAGTCCGAGATAAGGAGAGCTAAGAGGAACAATGAAGTGAAGATAGCAAGGGAGGCAAAGACAAACTCCAAAGGATTCTATCAAATGTATCAAACTAAAACACGAGAAAAGATTGGACCAATACGGTCAGATACCGGTGAGCTAACTGATAACGATGGAGAAATGAGCAATAATCTGAATAAATATTTTTCAACAGTTTTCACCACAGAAAATTTAAACATGGTACCCGAGGCACCGACTCTATTCAAAGATAGTGAAGAAAACAAATTAAGCGAGATAGTAGTGACTAGTAACGATGTTAGTAAGCAAATAGACAAATTAAAGCCTAATAAGTCATCTGGTCCCAATGAGATATTTGCCAGAGTATTAAAGGAATGTAAGGAAGAGCTTAGTATGCCCTTAGCAAAGTTGTTTAACATGTCCTTAAAAACAGGTGTAGTACCAGAATCCTGGAGGATAGCAAATGCAATGCCGATTTTCAAGAAGGGGGATAGATCATTATCCTCTAACTACTGCCCAATCAGTTTAACATCAATAGTAGGCAAATTACTGGAAGCAATCATTTCAAACTCTATTCGAAATCACCTGGAGAAGCACCAATTGATCAATGATTCCAAGCATGGCTTCACAAGCGGGCGTTCATGTCTTAACTAATCTATTAACATTCTTTTCATCAGTTTTTGAATCTGTGGACGAGGGGCACGATTATGATGTGGTATATCTCGACTTTAGCAAAGCCTTCGACAGAGTCCCCCATGAAAGACTAATTAGAAAGGTAGAAGCACATGGTATCAAAGGTAATATCCTTAAATGGATTAGGGCGTGGTTACGGGACAGGAAACAGAGAGTGAGCATTAATGGCACTAAATCCCATTGGAGCAACGTCACTAGTGGAGTTCCCCAAGGCTCAGTACTTGGACCATTATTATTTATTATATACATAAACGACATAGATATCGGCATAGACAGCAACATAAGTAAATTTGCTGATGACACTAAAATAGGATGTGTTATTAAATCTGACGAGGACTCCGCAAAACTACATGAAGATCTAAAATAAATTTTTGAATGGTCTGAAAAATGGCAGATGAAATTCAACGTGGACAAATGTAAAGTACTCAGTATAGGAGATGTAAACAGGGAAACCAGTTACCACATGTACAACGATGCCATTGAGAAATCCAACTGCGAGAGAGATTTAGTAATAATGTAATAATGATAAGTAGGAACCTTAAGCCAAGTAATCAATGTGTTTTTGTTCGTAACAAGGCTAATAAAGTACTTGGGTTCATACAAAGGAGTGTTAGTTACAAGACTAGCGAGGTCATCCTAAAACTGTATCTTGTGCTTATGAGACCACACCTGGATTACGCAGTTCAGTTCTGGTCACCGTATTACAGAATGGATATAGAATCATTGGAAAGAATTCAGAGGAGAATGACAAGACTAATCCCGCGCATTAGGAACCTTGAGTATAGAGACAGGTTAAAGCGTCTTAATTTGCACTCCCTTGAGAGACGAAGAGTGAGGGGCGACCTGATAGAGGTGTATAAATGGAAGTCAGGGCTAAACAAAGGGGACATTACAAACTATCCACCCAGGAGCAAACTCGTAGCAATGGTTTTAAATCAGACAAATTTAGATTTAGGCGCGAAATAGGTAAACACTGGTTTGGAAACAGAGTAGTGGATGAAAGGAACAAGTTCCCAAATATCATCATCAATGCGAATATGCTGGATAGCTTCAAACATAGGTTGGATGCTTATATGAGCAATAGGGGTTGGGTGTAAACGGGACTGCCCAGTATGGGCCAACAGGCCCGCTACAGTTTCCTCCATTCCTATGTTCTTATAGCTCTGACAATGACTCACGTATGACCTGAGGGAGGCCCAGCGGGTGCTGCTGGACTATGTCTCCTATCGGAGACTCTGCTAGCTGGAGATGCGGTGCTGGGGAGGCAAGTCTCCCTCCCGACCTTGACTAGTGACGAGCGTGACTTTGTCTTCTGTCTTCAGTGATGTGAAAGTAATCTCCGTGGAAGGGGCTGCAGGGCCTACATATTGGAGATCTCCAGCCGGCAGATGACCTGTCCCAATTAACACTATACTGGGTGTATCTTGACCGGGTGTTAGGCCGGGTAACAGAAGTGCTGGCTGGATAGCAGTTCCTTGAATTAACAAGGTCATGACGCCGGGTTGAGCTGATCGAGTGGCGGTGAGAATTCTGGTTCCATTGTGAACTTGACCTCCCTTGGGTCAATGAGACTGATCTCTCCAGGGTCAGGTTTGGACAGTTGCTTGCTCAGGTGTGATTGTAACATGGTCATGTTGCAGGGTTAACTCAAATACCTTGTCTGTGACCTCTCCTGGGTCAGGTCTTACTGTTCTCTGTAGAGTGTGTCAACCTATGTGGGTTACCACGTGGGCATCTTCTTACTGTTATATGTGTTGTTCTTCTCTGGGCTGTAAGCTGTGGTCTGATAAACAATCATCACATCAGTGAACTGTGTTTTATAACCTTGGCTGGCACACAAACACACAGGAACGTCGCTGGCCGAATAATTAAAGATAAGAACCACAAGACTCGTGGTCGGTACTTTAACACAGAAACAATAGCTACGAAGTCAGTTTGTTTTTGTCGCTGGTATTGGTGGATGAAGGAGCTGTGTCTAGTGTAAGGGATCGTCCGCTGCACAAACACACGCCCACCAGACAGTGTTGACTCAGCCAACTACCTCAAGTGTGGGAGAGAATGATAAAGATTGTTGTGGAGCGTGACGTGTGACGCCGGCAACTATAAAGAGAAAATTAAGAGTCAAAATACAATGAATGGGCGAGTGTTTACGGAGACACACTGTGTGGTGAACCTGTACAGGCTGTTGGAGAGACACTGTGTGGTGAACCTTTACAGGCTGTTGGAGACAGACTGTGTGGTGAACCTGTACAGGCTGTTGGAGAGACACTGTGTGGTGAACCTTTACAGGCTGTTGGAGACACACTGTGTGGTGAACCTTTACAGGCTGTTGAAGACACACTGTGTGGAAAACCTTTACAGGCTGTTGGAGACACACTGTGTGGTAAACCTGTATAGGCTGGTGGAGACACACTGTGTGGTGAACCTTTACAGGCTGGTGGAGACACACTGTGTGGTGAACCTTTACAGGCTGTTGGAGACACACTGTGTGGTGAACCTTTACAGGCTGTTGGAGACACACTGTGTGGTGAACCTGTAGAGGTTGTTGGAGGCACACTGTGTGGTGAATCTGTAGATGTTGTTGGAGGCACACTGTGTGGTGAACCCTTACAGGCTGTTGGAGACACACTGTGTGGTAAACCTGTACAGGCTGTTGGAGACACACTGTGTGGTGAACCTGTACTGGCTGTTGGAGACACACTGTGTGGTGAACCTGTACAGGTTGTTGGAGACACACTGTGTGGTGAACCTGTACAGGCTGTTGGAGACACACTGTGTGGCGAATTTGTACAGGCTGTTGGAGACACAATGTGTGGTTGAACCTTTACAGGCTGTTGGAGACACACTGTGTGGTGAACCTGCACAGGCTGTTGGAGACACACTGTGTGGTGAACCTGCACAGGCTGTTGGAGACACACTGTGTGGTGAATCTGCACAGGCTGTTGGAGACACACTGTGTGGTGAACCTGCACAGGCTGTTGGAGACACACTGTGTGGTGAACCTGTACAGGCTGTTGGAGACACAATGTGTGGTTGAACCTGTACAGGCTGTTGGAGACACACTGTGTGGTGAACCTGCACAGGCTGTTGGAGACACACTGTGTGGTGAATATGTACAGGCTGTTGGAGACACAATGTGTGGTTGAACCTGTACAGGCTGTTGGAGACACACTGTGTGGTGAATCTGTACAGGCTGTTGGAGACACACTGAGTGGTTGAACCTGTACAGGCTGTTGGAGACACAATGTGTGGTTGAAGCCTGTACAGGCTGTTGGAGACACACTGTGTGGTGAACCTGTACAGGCTATTGGAGTGTGTAAATGTGAAAAACTTAAATGTTAATAACAAAACCATAACCCGTAAATATTATCAGGGATGAATAATAAATAAAAGCGAAATTAAATTGTCCGTCATGGCTGTTGTTTGAGCGTGAAGAATTTTAATACTTAATATTTTGCAGTATGTGGCGGTGCATTGTGTGGACCGACTGTATATATATTACTGTACAAGGTGTTTAACATTCACTCACCGCCTGCTATACCTTCTGAGTGCGACGGTGTTATGGTTCGTTCCTGCTGCGTGTCTGGTGTAACTGTAGAGCGAGGATCTCCTTCTCCTTCAGTGTAACTTTATGTGTACTGAGGTGATGGTATGTCTTCTAGGGCGACAGCTTTGGTGCATCAGTATTCAGAACCCGTGTGTGTGTGTGTGTGTGTGTGCACACCACAATACACCTGGTTATAAATGTTTAATGAGGTAGAGTAAGTTTCACACAGACACCATGGAGGCAAGTCTTCACCCCTCATATACTTAAGTCAGTCGTGCAACACCGACGCTCTCTCAACCGCACGCCAGCAAAGGTTCGATCCTGTTTTAACATACACTTATCGATGAGGGTAACCGTGAGGGTGTGCCTGAGTGCTTAATACTGACACACTCATAAGATACCTTTCTGTACCTGCTTCCATGAGTCCAGCAGTTGTCACGTTAATTACTTATAAAGAAATCAATATTAAATCCACTGGTTAGTACGTCACATGTCACTCTTGGTCCAAGCTAAAGTTGTGTTCTCACGGGGTAACAGTGGTTCTCGTCTGCCACACCTTCTGGTAAATTAATCTGTAGTGGATATGGGTTCTCAGCCTTCTTCTATTCCCCTTCTTTAGCGTTCTCTTCCCTCTTCTTGTAGTCTTCCTCTTCACCTCATTCCTTAGCTTATTCTTCCCTCTTCTTGTAGTCTTCCTCTTCACCTCATTCCTCAGCTTATTCTTCCCTCTTCTTCGTAATTGTCTTCGTGTCTTATTCCTCCAAGGTTTATTCTTCCCCCTTTTTCCTCCCTCTTCTTAGCTTCTTCCTTCTTCTTATGTCCTTCCTCCTCCTCCTCTACCTCCCACACATGGTAGAGTGGATCACCAACAAGAGTCACTTAACCTAACCTAACCTAACCTATATGATAAGAGTGTTCGAATCTTTCATTAGTTTAAAAGGAAAAGAAGGTTTTTACTATCGAGTCGCTTAGGTGTTAATATCTTCCCTGTGTGTGTGTGTGTGTGTGTGTGTGTGTGTGTGTGTAATAATAATAATAATAATAATTAACGGTTTATTGAAAGAGTTTGGCAGCCAGAAGGCTGAAAATATACAGTTACATATTTGGGGAATGGGTTACGAATTACAAATAATATACAAGTAACATAAGTGACACAAATAAGACATATAATAACTTAGATGGGGAAAAGCTCAGACTACAGTTCATTTCAACATAGTGACAGTGTACGGAGCAGTGTTTACTGGGAGTGAATACACTGATTTATTACAAGTTATTGATAATTTTTACAATGGTTGGGACTGGGCTGTTCTTATAGCGATCAGTTCGTGCACGTATGGGCTGGATGCGGTTGTGGTGTCGAACAGCAATTCTCGGACAAGGGATCTCAGGTGGTAGTAGGAGCCGGTGTCGGGGATGGTGTAGAAGCTTCTTACCAAATTTGCAGAGGAGGTCGTGGTGATGGTCAGTGAGAGTCGAAAGGGTCAGTGTGTTGAGCGCTTCTTGATATGTGGAGTAGGAAGGGGAGAGAATAATCTTGCATGCCCTCTTTTGCACTTTTTCTAGGTGTTTACGTTGTGTGGCATTCAGGGAGGAAGACCAGGTGGGGGAGGCATAGGTGAGCTTGGGAAGTATGAATGTTGTGTAAACACTGAGGAGCTCGTGTGCAGGAACTCCGAGGGACTTGAGTCGGCGGAGGAGGTGGAGACGGAAACTGGAGGATTTGACAACTTCACTGACGTGTGGTTTCCAATTTAGTTTGTTGTCTATGGTGACGCCGAGGAGCTTCGTGGAATCTACAACCTGGAGTGTGTTCGGACCTAGAGTAATGGAAGGAGGTGGGACAATGTCGGAGGAGAGGTTGATGTGCATAACCATGGTCTTGGTATGGTTGATGGTGACATGGTTGTTGGTGGCCCAGTTTTGGAGACTGTTCAATAAATCCTGAAGGGCGGTATAGTTGGGAGCAGAATTGTTGACGCTGATCCCAATGGTGGAGTCGTCGACATATTTCCAGCGAGCAGGGGTTTCTCTTAGGGCATCATTGATGAGCATAAGGAAGCAGAGTGGTCCCATCTTGGTGCCTTGGGGGACGCCACAGGTGAGTGACTGAAAGGTGGAGACAGCCCCTCGGAAGCGTACAGCTTGGCGTCGGTCACTGAGGAAGTCTGTAAGCCATGGTATGAGACTTCTCCGAAAGCCCGAGGTCAATAGCTTTGTTGATGATTATATTGTGGTCGACTAGGTCGAACGCTTTAGTGAAATCAATGAAGGCGACAGCTACAGACGTTTTTCGTTTCTCGAGATGGCGGTATATGTAATCGAGAAAGCTGACAAGACAGTGAGTGGTGGAGGAAGTTTTCATGTTGCCAAATTGCTGAGGGTCTACGACTCCTGCAATATCAGCATAAGCCCAGTCGAACACAAAACTTTCACAGATTAGGCTGGGTATTGGGGTGATTGCAATAGGTCGTAGCTGATTTAAGGATTGTGGTTGACTTGGGCACTGGTGATACATAAGAGGTCTTACAGTCAGCTGGGCATCTGGCTTGACTGAGAGAAGCATTGATGATGGAGCAGAGGGGTTTAGCAAGCTCCGGGGAGAACTCCTTGAAGAGTTTCATTGGTAAGTCAATGGGGGTGGTAGAGCGTTTTAATTTTAGTTTGTCCAGGCGTTTTGCTACTTCAAATTCTTCTACTAAGTCAGTGGGAAGGGGGGCTGGTAGGTAAGCAGGGAGAGTGGTTGTGTCAAGCCGTGGGAGCGTCTGGCATATAGTAGCGAAATGGTTATTTGTTTGCTCAGCTGCGTCAACATTAGTGAGATGGCTAAGGAAGGGGAGGGGGTGTGTCTTATTGTTTAGTCCACAGAGTTCTTTAAGCTTACCATACCATTGACTGATGTTGGTCTGCTTCAGGTGTTGTAATTTGGTTGGGTAGTGGGACTTCTTTGCAGTGCGTATTTCGCGGATGACTCGGTTGCGAAGTGACCTGTAGCGGATGTGGTCATTGAGATGAAAGGCTCTGTCTCTCTGTTGTATAAGTCTTTTGATCCGAGGTGTGATCCAGGGCAAGTCAGCTGGGTGAGATCTGACGGACTTCTCGGGGAAGAAGTGGTGGTGAGCTTGCGTGGTGGTGTTGGTATAATTTATCCATTTGGTTTCCACGTCATCCACGCTAAGTACTTCAGTCCAGGGATGGTGAACTATCCACTGCCCGAAGAGGCGCACTGCAGAGTCAGTAATCGGCCTGTAGGTCTTGATGTAGGGTCTCTGTACTTGAGTGGGAGTGGCAGCTGGGGACCAGAGCACTGATAAGTGTGTGCTACACCCGATAGGAGGCATTGGTTGGGGTGGTTGGTACTGGTCCGCTAAGTCAGTTAAGATAAGGTCAAGGGTATTTTGACCGTGTGTGGGGAAGGTCACAACTTGTGAAAGTGATAGCTGGTCCTGGATATCAGTGGTGTCAATTTCATTTAAATCCCCACATAATACTAACTTGGCACATGGGTACCTAACTCTGAGGTGGTCTGAGGTGGTGATGAGATGGTTGATAAGAGTGTCTCTGGTGGGTGATCGAGGCGGATGGTATGCCACACAGATTATAATGGAAGCAGTGTTGCGTGGGTGGGCCCGTAGCACGACACGTAGCCATAATGCTTCCACATCTACTGGGACTTGAACATCCAGGCGTGACGGGCGTAGGTCATCTTGACAGAAGAGGGCAACGCCCCCTCCGCGTCTTTGTGAACGAAGGTGATGAAAGAGTTGATATCCCTCAATATGACACGTTTCAGGCACAATTTTCCAAGCCTCACATATGGCAACGACGCTCGCGGCGGTTGACCTGACTGTAGTTGCCAGCTTGTCGAACTTGCTAGCTAGGGAAGTGACGTTGGATAGCAGTAAAGACGGGAGATCATACCATAACCTTGGAACTTCAGTGTGGTGGTATGGTCTGTCAGGGGTGGGTTTCTCCGGTTTCCTAGTGGAGGTTACGGTTCTAATGGGCTTATGTGCATGACGGCCTTGTCTACGGCTCCGCGCGTGGAATATTTTCAGTGACTTGAGTAGCGCGATAACACTGCCATCAGGATAACCGTTCCCATGCTTTAGATGGTACAGAGTGCGTCGGGAGTAAGTGATTGGTGGCCATCTGTTGAAATCTGTTGTGGGCGGACGGAAGTGTTTGTCACTGGCGGCACTTTGAGGGACACTGACACTGGTAGACATCTGTTAATATTTGTCAGTCGTAAAGACCGTGGGTCTTTGTCCCTGGTGCTTGGGGTTGCCGACACAGTTTTCACGATATATGTAAACACCGCGGTGGTCCTTGTCACTGGCACTTTAAAGGTGACCGATAAAGTGCCCGCTGTCTGACTTTTCCTTGGGGTGCACTATCGAGCACTGTATGATAATCACTTATTGCACTGATGACTAGAATGCTTTGCCGAGAAAGTTCCTTAAGTGCACTATAGGAACACTGCTCCGTAATCAATCGTTCACTAATCACTAGAATGTTTTGCTGAATCGATCCTGGTGTAGTAAGGCTGGTAGGGCGTTGGGGTATAGCAGGGGGAGTGGGCAGGGCCAAACAGACTCGACCTAGCTGCTAAAACCGGGAGCGCCTTCGGGGCACGTCCTGTCTCACTGAGGGTTGACAAGTGTGTGTGTGTGTGTGACTATATTGTTCGGTACTGTTTAAAGTCTTATTATTATTATTATTATTATTATTATTATTATTATTATTATTATTATTATTGTTATTGTTATTATTATTTTTATTATTATGATTATTATTATTATTATTATTATTATTATTATTATTATTATTATTATTAATAACCATGTGTTATCTCCCCACAGGTGAGTGTTGACGTTGCTGTGTGTAAGGATAAGCTGTTGTTCACCTCAGTACCTGGCCATAAGTAGGTGTCCTTTTGGTCTTGTGTTTAGTGATGATGTGCGTAGTTACCTATACTAATAGGTGGCCTCCAATATGGTCTTGTGGAGAGTGTTGTAACAAAGTGTGTGTGTGTGTGTGTGTGTGTAGAGAGAGAGAGAGAGAGAGGTATAAATGAAATATGATAACCTTAGAAAGGAATAATAACACAGGAGAAACTAAGTAATGGAGAGAATTATGGTGTGAGAGACTGGGAGGAAGGTAGAGAAGAGAGGAGACTGTGGCCTAGAGCAGCCCTGAAGGAGAGGCGGGTCACAGGTCAGGGGCCTCACCGTCTGTCGTCAAAGGTGAGTTTTAGCTTCACTTGCCTCACCGTCTGTTGTCAAAGGTGAGTTTTAGCTTCATTTGCCACACCGTCTGTCGTCAAAGGTGAGTTTTAGCTTCACTTGCCTCATCGTCTCACAAATTAACATGGAAGATTACTGAATTACTGACGTCATCATCCCGTAAAGATAAAGATTATCCTTTAAAGTAACCGTCTTCGTCTGCCGTTGTGTTGTGTTGTGTTGTCTGCCAAATAGTTACAGAAGGCGTTATTATACTTGTGTGAGACCTATAGTAGCGGCCTCAGTATGTGTTTGACTAGAAGGTAAACTTGAGCAAAACCTTTTACCAACTGTCTGTACCTGCTGTAAGTTAGCTAGCTGCTGCACTGAACTGTAATGTACATATCGTTGAAGGTGAGCACGCGATATATCCCCAAACATCTTGATTCTCCTGATTATTGTATACTCATCGGACCTCTTGATGGCACAGTGTTCCTGCCGAATGTCAAGATAATTCGTTCCCTGCTTCAACAGTTTTGACGTCAGGCTGCGGACATGTCGAAGAGCATAATGCTGTAATCCTCCACGACCGCTGTTGAGAATAACATCAAGGGAGCTGTGACGCGAGTGAGGGAGAGTCACTGGTACAGTTTGGTGGATGGCAGGAGTTACCTTACTAAGTGATGGGTTAGGGACGGAGTCAGGTTGAACAAGGCGTCAGAGGGAGAGAGAGACAGACCAGCACACAGTAGGGGATCTGGTACCTGTTCAGTGACTCGTTTATAAAAATATGCCTCAACCAAACAGTACTTCATATTCATTACATTTTGGGGATACTCTCTGGGATCCTTGCAGTTAATCAATCGTAATTACCCATCTGTAATTATCTCAAGTCAATAATTAAGTTTTTTAAGTCTTCTGATGTGTACTTTTCTAATTCGTTATTATATGTAATTAACTGAAAGGTAATTGATCTGTACTTCCCTCAGTATTTGCTTTCTTCTATTTTGACAAGAACATCAATAACAAGGTTCTAACATTACAACAGGTGTCTCTGTTTGTGGGATTTGCACAGTAAATAGTTTTTGGCAAGAGCCGAGTTATTTTAATTTATCTAGTATTGTGAATAATCTACTACTACTACTACTACTACTTTTTTTATTTATTTTTTTTTTGTGGCCTCCAGCCTACCCCAATAGCCACACCGTCGCCACCATTTAATTACCTTAATATTAAATATCCTAATACATAAGAAGCTATTACTACTGTTGGGGCAGAAGCTCTCGTTCCCCTGAGGCAGAGCAAAGCCGACCAAAGGAGAGAGAAAGACAGTCGACATCTCATCCAGGCTGTAACATAACTTCTGGGCTGCTGCTTCTGTTCGGAGATCACCTCCGCGAGTCTGGCGTAGAAACATCTTGCACTTGGTCCCATCCCACCAGAGGTTGTGAACGCTAGAGGAGTGTAGCTGCCTTGGTCAACGTAATGAATTCTCTCCCCATATGCCCTTATCTTGTCGTTCTCGTTCGTCCTATGTGCAGCATCGAGAGCTAGGTTACGGTGACATGCGGCTGTGGGATCAAAAATCCTGATGTCGAAGAAAGCTCGCTGTCCCCGCGTCCAGAATCCTCGAGCACTGACGTCCACACGGGCTTCGTTAGATGTGTTTGAAGTCCTGTGTTGGAAGATCTCACCATTCAATGGAAGGAGGGTCGGTTCTACCATGACATCCCGGCAGATTTTCTTCAACATATTTGCTGTGAGGTCCCTTACTTCGTCATGCCTCATGCATATGAAGCCCCCTTTCTTGCACACCATGGCGTGATCGACGTCATAGGAAGAGCCACACACGCATTGGGAGGGCAACCCTTCTACTGGCCTACCGTACCTTAGAGCAATGGCATCTGTAAATTCTTGTTTGTTAAGACTGAAACCATTTGCCCTTATCGGTAACGTAGTTAACCAGTTCGAGGCGCCCACCTCCTGCGCTATAGCTACTTTTTTTTTCAAATTTTCTGGAACCTGCAGCAACAGTTGCTGCAACTACTACTACTACTACTACGGGCCTCCATCGTCCCCTTATAGCCACACCTTCGCCGCCATTTTATTACCTTAATATTAAATATCCTAATACATAAGTAGCTATCGTAGCTGTGTTGAGTTAGTTGAGCCGCAGATCTATGCGACGTTCAGTGACTGTTGCCTCATAGTCAATATCTGCAACTGTTGTCGGCTTTTGGGCCGATGCTCTCGTTCCCCTGAGGCAGAGCAAAGCCGACCGAAGGAGAGAGAAGGACAGTCGACATCTCATCCAGGCTGTAACATAACTTCTGGGCTGCTGCTTCTGTTCGGATATCACCTCCGCGAGTCTGGTGTAGAAACATTTTGCACTTGGTCCCATCACACCAGAGGAGTGAAGCTGCCTTGATCAACGTAATGAATTCTCTCCCCCTATGCCCTTATCTTGTCGTTCTCGTTCTTCCTGTGTGCAGCATCGAGAGCTAAGTTACGGTGACATGCGGCCATAGGATAAAAAATCCTGATGTCGAAGAAGGCTCGCTGTCCCCGAGTCCAGAATCCTCGAGCACTGACGTCAACACGGGCTTCGTTGGATGTGTTTGAAGTCCTCTTACTACTACTACTACTACTACTATTACTACTACTACTTTTTATTTAAACGTGGCCTCCAGCCTCCCCCAATAGCCACACCTTCGCCATCATTTTATTATTACTACTACGACTACTAATTATTATTATCATTATCATTATTATTATTATCCTCACTATTATCATTATTCACCCACGAAAGGATTCAGTGAAGGACCCAATAATACATGGATCAAATATTAGCCGGGTAGAGCCTTACCTCCCTGTGTTATCCTTGTTAAAGTTACTCATCTTAAACTTTTACTCAACTAAATTTCCTTAAATTCTTCGTTGTCAAAGTTTTTACAACTTGTCTCATTTGTTGTAAAGTACTAAGTTGTGTAGACGGATGAGGAGAGCGTGTGTGGAGTTACCCTTCTGTTTTACCTCTATCAGCCGCTCTCCTGACAACACCACATGCTGACCTAACCCAACCTAACGTAACCTTTACTGACCCCTCACCTGACAACACTACACGCTAACCTAACCTAACCTTTACTGACCCCTCACCTGACAAAACTACACGCTAACCTAACCTATCCTTTACTGACCCCTCACCTGACAACACTGCACGCTAACCTAACCTAACCTAATCTAACCTTAAATGTATAGACGTGTACCTCTCAACTCGTCTCGTTTTCTACCAAGTCTTCTCGTCTCTCCTCGCTTCAGTATCAGATAAGCCAGAAATATCCAATACAGTATTAGTGTTTGTCAGTAGTTCAGCAGCGGTCAATACCTCTTGGGCCACAGTAAGTCCTCAGACCATGTTACCTAAGGGAGTGTGTTGGAGGGTCATACTTACCTGTAGTCTGATCATACAGTGCTGCCGGAGCTCATCGGAGCGCCGCTCCTCTGTTTTGATCAATCAATCAATATCGCCGACGCCTTGTTCCCTCCCAGGAACTCCACAAAAGGGGGTGGCCATGGCAGAAATGTCTCCGGGCCATTTTATCCTTGCACACCTCACTTGCTCTCCCAAACACTCTTCCTCCCCTTCCCGCTCTCTCTTCAACAAATTCTCTAGCTCTTTTTTTCCCAGGTGGCTCTGGCCCTCTTGCTATCATAAACTTTTTTGTCAGCCTGTCTTCACACATCCTCGGCACATGTCATACCACCTTAGTGTATTCCTCTTCATCCACCGCACCACACAGAGTAAGCTTTATATGTTACTATAAATCTATATCAATTAAGCAATCAACTTTATTTTGCATTAATAATACAAAACCAAATATATCCACATATAATTAATCTCTCCTTCAGATTGTAGAAAGACTTTGATAACAAGTGCTCTTCTAAACACTTTAAAACATTACTTCCTCTCATAAGAGCTGTAGATATGTGACCAATATTGAAAGGATAAGCACATTAGACTACTGCTAGAACTATATGCATCAATACATACGGTTTAGGAAACGGAAATTATTTTGACAGCTCCGTCACCTTAAAAATTGGCACTGCAACATACATACATACATACATCATCTCGGCGTTAGGTGTGGTCGGGTATTGCCGTCACTGAAGGGGAATGAGTTACAGTAAATGATCCTGGCTGCCAACTCACTCGGTCACTCCTCCCTGCCCACCACTGGACCAACTCACTCGGTCACTCCTCCCTGCCCACCACTGGACCAACTCACTCGGTCACTCCTCCCTGCCCACCGCTGGACCAACTCACTCGGTCACTCCTCCCTGCCCACCACTGGACCAACTCACTCGGTCACTCCTCCCTGCCCACCACTGGACCAACTCACTCGGTCACTCCTCCCTGCCCACCACTGGACCAACTCACTCGGTCACTCCTCCCTGCCCACCACTGGACCAACTCACTCGGTCACTCCTCCCTGCCCGCCACTGGACCAACTCACTCGGTCACTCCTCCCTGCCCACCACTGGACCAACTCACTCGGTCACTCCTCCCTGCCCACCACTGGACCAACTCACTCGGTTACTCCTCCCTGCCCACCACTGGACCAACTCACTCGGTCACTCCTCCCTGCCCACCACTGGACCAACTCACTCGGTCACTCCTCCCTGCCCACCACTGGACCAACTCACTCGGTCACTCCTCCCTGCCCACCACTGGACCAACTCACTCGGTTACTCCTCCCTGCCCACCACTGGACCAACTCACTCGGTCACTCCTCCCTGCCCACCACTGGACCAACTCACTCGGTCACTCCTCCCTGCCCACCACTGGACCAACTCACTCGGTCACTCCTCCCTGCCCACCACTGGACCAACTCACTCGGTCACTCCTCCCTGCCCACCACTGGACCAACTCACTCGGTCACTCTTCCCTGCCCACCACTGGACTGATGATAGATCACATTTCACTATAAAACTATAAAGTACAACCTTTATACGTGTATATTATAGTTGCATATAAGTAGCCAGTAGCACCAGAGTTGTATATAAGAAGCCAGTAGCACCAGAGTTGTATGTAAGAAGCCAGTAGCACCAGAGTTGTATATAACAAGCCAGTAGCACAAGAGTTGTATATAAGAAGCAAGTAGCACCAGAGTTGTATATAAGAAGCAAGTAGCACCAGAGTTGCATATAAGAAGCCAGTAGCACCAGAGTTGTATATAATATTCACCAACAGTTTTATGGGAAATATAAGATGCAGCAAAATGCCTCGAGTGTGGTGCACCTTCCTACCACCCTGGTATTACTGTGTACTACAAACCTGACCTCCATCCCTCCCTCTGTGGTAGCCCTTCCTTAGTGACTTCCTTCCCTCCCTCCTTCCCACTGGTAGTCTTCCCGTCGGGGCTACATCACTCAGGTCGGGGCTTCCTCCATCAAACAGAAGACCCGGTCCTTTGGGGAATCTCAGCGCGCACACACACACACACACACACACCTTCAATATTGATTGCCGTGATCACTGAACTGTATCTATGAATTTACATTTCCATGGTGAGCGGCGCAGTACGAAACGACTAGCCATAACTGTCTCGCAATAACCTAACCTAACCTAACCTAACCTAAGGTGAGAAAGAGACGGACGGACCCATTTGTCATCTGTGTTTTTGTACGTGTGTTGGTTTATCGGGGGTTGTGTTCAAGGGGGGGGGGGGGAGGGTTCTACAGGTGAAGGTCTTGGTATGGGTGAAAATTCTTTTTTTCTTTTTCTTTTTTACAGGGATTAGCCCACCCGGGTGCAAGTCATTGACCCACATCGGGGCCTAGGGGGCGAAAATGTAACAACAACAACAACAACAACAACAACACAGAACCACAAAGAAATACAAATTTGAAAAAAATATCAATAGTGAGAAACAATATATGTATGTTGTGTTGTGTTGTCAAAGTAAGAGAAACAATTGAGACCCTGCAATTGTGTGTAAATGAGGCAGAAAGTCAGATCAGCAACCTGGGACTTGGTCACATATGGCAGCAGGGTCTACCATTAGACAACACATTATGCTTCCAATATCTTCCCAGGCGGTATTACCTCCCTGTTTGATAGCTGCCTACAGGTGAAGTTCTTGGTATGGGTGAAGGTTCTACAGTTCACGATAAGCGATCAGAAACAACAACAACACAAATAAAGAAAATATATTACTTATAGGAATTAATTAATGTCGAAGTGTAAAAGTTGAACATATCTTGAGATGAACGTGTTGTTATGGAGGAGTGTACTGGCGCTGTGTACAATTAATTTTGTCTTTAATTTTTGCCACTCACAGCGGCTTGTTTATTGTGCACCCTACACTCATCCTGTGAGCGGTAATACAAAAGGATTACAGAGTAGAGTTTACAAAGGGTCATAATAATTAACCCCCGTTGTCAGGATATTATGGCACTGAATGTTACACGGTATTTCAAACACATTATTTGTTTACTTCTATACATAAAGGGTAACTTATTCACAAATGCGTGAGTACAGGCGTGGAAGGCAGTATGTCTGGCCGCACTTTGTTATTCACATTTGCGTGAGAAGTATTCAAGCACATTACGTATTTGGTTCTATACAAGGTAACTAATATAGTTACTAAGTGCAAAAAAGTGGATACAATCTTAATATGTCGACTATCTTGCCATTAGAGATGAAGTGTTGTGCCATTTCACACAGTGTGCTTGGACCTGTCCCTAAAAGGTTCTATCTTCACACAGTCGAGGACGTAGTGTTCAAGTGTGTGGCCATATGTATGGCCACACACTTTACATTTAGTTTTGTTTACATCTGCTTGAGGAACATACTGCCAAAGGTACTTACATCCTAACCTTAATCTCGCGGTCACAACATCTTGTAATCTAGTGATCTTGTTACTTGCTCCATATACATGTTTCACTTGATACATCTCATCATGGTAACCTATGGATCGACTAGTGCCTGTTTGCACTTGTCTACTTGCGTCAAACTCTTCAATAAGTTCTTTCC
Source organism: Homarus gammarus (assembly GCA_958450375.1). Lineage (NCBI taxonomy): Eukaryota > Metazoa > Arthropoda > Malacostraca > Decapoda > Nephropidae > Homarus > Homarus gammarus. Next base: position 2,774,725 of record CAUDMG010001333.1, read on the forward strand.
TAATTACAGTTTTAAGGGCTCTTTTTCACAGACCCAAATTGTATTCAACGGTGTCTTTGTTAGACACGAGTTTGGCGAGGGCATCAACTCTGTCATGTATTTTGAGGCCTATGTGAGGGGATCCACAACAGTTTGATCTTGACACCCCGGTCAACAAGGCACGCATATTTGTGTCTGGCTTCAGATACAAGAGCGTGACAACTTGAGTCGAGGGTGTCAAGGGCAAGTAGTGAGGATAGAGAGTCAGTGATGATGAGACTGTCAGTAACAGTGGTTTCAATGAATTTGATAGCTGAGAGTATGGCAACTAATTCAGTTTGTAGAGTGGATGCCCCAGTTGTTAATTCTAACTCCTTTCTCAATTATATTACCGTCAGTTTGAGTCACAACAATAGCACTTCCAGCCCTCCCACAGGCGGTGTTAAGAGATCCATCAGTGTAGATGGTCTGTGTGATATTATCATCAGTCTGTAGAGTGTGTATGTGTTCAAGAGCTCTCAATTTGGCAGTGTGTTGGAGATAAATGCTTTGTATAATTAATTTTTTAGGCGAATATGTCTGTATGGTGATATCGAAGGGAACTGTCCGCCAGGGTGGCAGGAAGCGCTCTTGTGTCTCAACTTTGTACAGGTGGTCTAGTCCAAACATCTTCATATGTGTAGCTGTAGTTTGGATCCATTTAGACTCAGTAGTCCCATGGTTCATACATTCTAGCAATTTTAAGGAAACAATGTTATCAGGATCACCACGCAGAAGCCTCAGGGCTATCATGAGGTTGACTTCAATTATTCTATCTTTAACACTGGGTATACCTAGTTCTTTCCTCATATTAAGTACTTTAGTGCTCATGGGACATCCCAGGATAATTCTGAGGGCTTTATTTTGCATTTTCTCGAGCTTGTCAACGCCTTTCCCGTCACGAATGACCAGGGCTGGTGCGTGGTAATCTATCAGAGATCTTATATAGCCTAGGTACATTGTTTTAACAATTCTAATATTAGCACCATAGTGCGGGCTGTACCCCGCTACACTTCTAAGAGGTCTCAGTCTGTCAGTACATTGGCGGGTTAGCTGTTGTATGGCAGGTAGGGTACAAGGGACCGAAACACCAAGATATTTAAAAGAAGAAACATAGTCAATAGTGTTGTTACCTATCTTGAACTTGGCGGGGCCGCGTTTGCGGTTACCAGCTTGTTTGTTGAACCCCTTAGTTTTGTCAGTGGAGATAATAAGACCGAGGTTCTCACAGGCGGCGTATACATGGTTCAGGGTGGTTTGCATTTCACGATGAGTTTTAGTATGTATAAGAATATCATCAGCATAGCTGATTGAGATATTGCTGGGGTTGTCTGGTATTATTATTATTATTATTATTATTATTATTATTATTATTATTATTTTTATTATTATTATTGTAGCAACAACAACAACAACAACGTCAGCCTCATACGTACAAAAAGTAATAATGTTAAACCAATAAACAGACATAAAATGAAGGCCCATATTAATGATCAATTGAACCTGAACCATACACCACTCTCTGCCGTCACCAATAAACGCCCACCGTCCACACTTTAAAGCCTGTATCACCTTTTGTGGTGGAGTCATTCATATGGTTTTAATCTATCGCGGTACTAGGGGTGCACCTGTACCTGGGGTGTACCTGTACCTGGGGTGCACCTGTACCTGGGGTGCACCTGTACCTGGGGTGTGCCTGTACCTGGGGTCTACCTGTACCTGGGGTGTACCTGTACCTGGGGTGTACCTGTCCCTGGGGTGTACCTGTCCCTGGGGTGTACCTGTACCTGGGGTGCACCTGTACCTGGGGTGTACCTGTACCTAGGATCTACCTGTACCTGGGGTGTACCTGTACCTGGGGTCTACCTGTACCTGGGGTCTACCTGTACCTGGGGTCTACCTGTACCTAGGATCTACCTGTACCTGGGGTGTACCTGTACCTGGGGTGTACCTGTACCTAGGGTCTACCTGTACCTGGGGTCTACCTGTACCTGGGGTCTACCTGTACCTGGGATCTACCTGTACCTGGGGTCTACCTGTATCTGTATATATTGAAACTGCGGCCAATTATTTGTGTATAATGGAGAGCTGTTGACGGAGTGCTGGGTCCGGTCATACATACATACATACATACATACATACATATATACATACATACATACTGTACATACATACATACATACATACTGTGCATACATACATACATACATACTGTGCATAAATACATACATACATAAGTTGAAAGGCTCCTTGGAATCCGAAAGTGAAGTGTTTTAAGATTAATTTATGCCATGAGTGTGTTAAGTGAGTGTGTTGTTCTGTGAGCGTGTTGTTCTGTGTGTGTGTTAAGTGAGTGTGTTGTTCTGTGAGTGTGTTAAGTGAGTGTGTTGTTCTGTGAGTGTGTTAAGTGAGTGTGTTGTTCTGTGAGCGTGTTAAGTGAGTGCGTTGTTCTGTGAGTGTGTTAAGTGAGTGTATTGTTCTATGAGTGTGTTAAGTGAGTGTGTTGTTCTGTGAGTGTGTTAAGTGAGTGTGTTGTTTTGTGAGTGTGTTAAGTGAGTGTGTTGTTCTGTGAGTGTGTTAAGTGAGTGTGTTGTTCTGTGAGTGTGTTAAGTGAGTGTGTTGTTCTGTGAGTGTGTTTAGTGAGTGTGTTAAGTGAGTGTGTTGTTCTGTGAGTGTGTTAAGTGAGTGTGTTGTTCTGTGAGTGTGTTAAGTGAGTGTGTTGTTCTGTGAGTGTGTTAAGTGAGTGTGTTGTTCTGTGAGTGTGTTGTTCTGTGAGTGTGTTAAGTGAGTGTGTTAAGTGAGTGTGTTAAGTGAGTTTGTTGTTCTGTGAGTGTGTTAAGTGAGTGTGTTAAGTGAGTGTGTTGTTCTGTGAGTGTGTTAAGTGAGTGTGTTGTTCTGTGAGTGTGTTAAGTGAGTGTGTTGTTCTGTGAGTGTGTTAAGTGAGTGTGTTGTTCTTGGAGTGTGTTAAGTGAGTGTGTTGTTCTTGGAGTGTGTTAAGTGAGTGTGTTATTCTGTGAGTGTGTTGTTCTGTGAGTGTGTTAAGTGAGTGTGTTAAGTGAGTTTGTTGTTCTGTGAGTGTGTTAAGTGAGTGTGTTGTTCTGTGAGTGTGTTAAGTGAGTGTGTTGTTCTGTGAGTGTGTTAAGTGAGTGTGTTGTTCTGTGAGTGTGTTAAGTGAGTGTGTTGTGCTGTGAGTGTGTTGTTCTGTGAGTGTGTTAAGTGAGTGTGTTGTTCTGTGAGTGTGTTAAGTGAGTGTGTTGTTGTTCTGTCTGTGAGTGTGTTGTTCTGTGAGTGAGTTAAGTGAGTGTGTTGTTCTGTGAGTGTGTTAAGTGAGTGTGTTGTTCTGTGAGTGTGTTAAGTGAGTGTGTTGTGCTGTGAGTGTGTTGTTCTGTGAGTGTGTTAAGTGAGTGTGTTGTTCTGTGAGTGTGTTAAGTGAGTGTGTTGTTGTTCTGTCTGTGAGTGTGTTGTTCTGTGAGTGAGTTAAGTGAGTGTGTTGTTCTGTGAGTGTGTTAAGTGAGTGTGTTGTTCTGTGAGCGTGTTAAGTGAGTGTGTTGTTCTGTGAGTGTGTTAAGTGAGTGTATTGTTCTGTGAGTGTGTTAAGTGAGTGTGTTGTTCTGTGAGTGTGTTAAGTGAGTGTGTTGTTCTGTGAGTGTGTTAAGTGAGTGTGTTGTTCTGTGAGTGTGTTAAGTGAGTGTGTTGTTCTGTGAGTGTGTTAAGTGAGTGTGTTGTTCTGTGAGTGTGTTTAGTGAGTGTGTTAAGTGAGTGTGTTGTTCTGTGAGTGTGTTAAGTGAGTGTGTTGTTCTGTGGGTGTGTTAAGTGAGTGTGTTGTTCTGTGAGTGTGTTGTTCTGTGAGTGTGTTGTTCTGTGAGTGTGTTAAGTGAGTGTGTTAAGTGAGTTTGTTGTTCTGTGAGTGTGTTAAGTGAGTGTGTTAAGTGAGTGTGTTGTTCTGTGAGTGTGTTAAGTGAGTGTGTTGTTCTGTGAGTGTGTTAAGTGAGTGTGTTGTTCTTGGAGTGTGTTAAGTGAGTGTGTTGTTCTGTGAGCGTGTTGTTCTGTGTGTGTGTTAAGTGAGTGTGTTGTTCTGTGAGTGTGTTAAGTGAGTGTGTTGTTCTGTGAGTGTGTTAAGTGAGTGTGTTGTTCTGTGAGCGTGTTAAGTGAGTGCGTTGTTCTGTGAGTGTGTTAAGTGAGTGTATTGTTCTATGAGTGTGTTAAGTGAGTGTGTTGTTCTGTGAGTGTGTTAAGTGAGTGTGTTGTTCTGTGAGTGTGTTAAGTGAGTGTGTTGTTCTGTGAGTGTGTTAAGTGAGTGTGTTGTTCTGTGAGTGTGTTAAGTGAGTGTGTTGTTCTGTGAGTGTGTTAAGTGAGTGTGTTGTTCTGTGAGTGTGTTAAGTGAGTGTGTTGTTCTGTGAGTGTGTTAAGTGAGTGTGTTGTTCTGTGAGTGTGTTGTTCTGTGAGTGTGTTAAGTGAGTGTGTTAAGTGAGTTTGTTGTTCTGTGAGTGTGTTAAGTGAGTGTGTTAAGTGAGTGTGTTGTTCTGTGAGTGTGTTAAGTGAGTGTGTTGTTCTGTGAGTGTGTTAAGTGAGTGTGTTGTTCTGTCAGTGTGTTAAGTGAGTGTGTTGTTCTTGGAGTGTGTTAAGTGAGTGTGTTGTTCTTGGAGTGTGTTAAGTGAGTGTGTTATTCTGTGAGTGTGTTGTTCTGTGAGTGTGTTAAGTGAGTTTGTTGTTCTGTGAGTGTGTTAAGTGAGTGTGTTGTTCTGTGAGTGTGTTAAGTGAGTGTGTTGTTCTGTGAGTGTGTTAAGTGAGTGTGTTGTGCTGTGAGTGTGTTGTTCTGTGAGTGTGTTAAGTGAGTGTGTTGTTCTGTGAGTGTGTTAAGTGAGTGTGTTGTTGTTCTGTCTGTGAGTGTGTTGTTCTGTGAGTGTGTTAAGTGAGTGTGTTGTTCTGTGAGTGTGTTAAGTGAGTGTGTTGTTCTGTGAGCGTGTTAAGTGAGTGTGTTGTTCTGTGAGTGTGTTAAGTGAGTGTATTGTTCTGTGAGTGTGTTAAGTGAGTGTGTTGTTCTGTGAGTGTGTTAAGTGAGTGTGTTGTTCTGTGAGTGTGTTAAGTGAGTGTGTTGTTCTGTGAGTGTGTTAAGTGAGTGTGTTGTTCTGTGAGTGTGTTAAGTGAGTGTGTTGTTCTGTGAGTGTGTTTAGTGAGTGTGTTAAGTGAGTGTGTTGTTCTGTGAGTGTGTTAAGTGAGTGTGTTGTTCTGTGAGTGTGTTAAGTGAGTGTGTTGTTCTGTGAGTGTGTTAAGTGAGTGTGTTGTTCTGTGAGTGTGTTGTTCTGTGAGTGTGTTAAGTGAGTGTGTTAAGTGAGTGTGTTAAGTGAGTTTGTTGTTCTGTGAGTGTGTTAAGTGAGTGTGTTAAGTGAGTGTGTTGTTCTGTGAGTGTGTTAAGTGAGTGTGTTGTTCTGTGAGTGTGTTAAGTGAGTGTGTTGTTCTTGGAGTGTGTTAAGTGAGTGTGTTGTTCTGTGAGTGTGTTAAGTGAGTGTGTTGTTCTGTGAGTGTGTTAAGTGAGTGTGTTGTTCTGTGAGTGTGTTAAGTGAGTGTGTTAAGTGAGTTTGTTGTTCTGTGAGTGTGTTAAGTGAGTGTGTTGTTCTGTGAGTGTGTTAAGTGAGTGTGTTGTTCTGTGAGTGTGTTAAGTGAGTGTGTTGTTCTGTGAGTGTGTTAAGTGAGTGTGTTGTGCTGTGAGTGTGTTGTTCTGTGAGTGTGTTAAGTGAGTGTGTTGTTCTGTGAGTGTGTTAAGTGTATGTGTTGTTGTTCTGTCTGTGAGTGTGTTGTTCTGTGAGTGTGTGAAGTGAGTGTGTTTTTCTGGGAGTGCGTAATGTGTGATTGTGTTGTTTTGAGAGTGTGTTGTGTAAAAATGGGTTAAGACAAAATTATATTATGTGAGAGAGAGAGAGAGAGAGAGAGAGAGAGGCTACCATAAGACACACACACTATAAGATTCTGTGCAGGGAGTCACGTCAACATCTCATGGAATATTTAGAAAGGCTCTTATCACCCCTGGAGTACACTGAAGTACACCGGAGTACACTGGAGCACATTGAAGTACACTGGAGTACACTGGAGTACACTGAAGTACACTGGAGTACACTGGAGTACACTGAAGTACACTGGAGTACAGTGAAGTACACTGGAGTACACTGACGTACATTGAAGTACACTGGAGTACACTGGAGTACACTGGAGTACACTGAAGTACACTGGAGTACACTGGAGTACACTGGAGTACATTGAAGTACACTGGAGTACACTGGAGTACACTGGAGTACAATGAGACGCCTTCCGATATCGTAATGATCTTAGTTGATATATTTCTCAAGGCGTTTCCCTTCTGCCTTGCGTCTCTTTAAATCGTCCTTAATGGTTAGGTTAGGTTAGGTTAGGTTGGGTTAGGTTAGGTTAGGTTGGGTTGAGTTAGGTTAGGTTAGGTTAGGTTGGGTTGGGTTAGGTTAGGTTAGGTTGGGTTAGGTTAGGTTAGGTTGGGTTAGGTTAGGTTAGGTTGGGTTGGGTTGGGTTGGGTTGGGTTGGGTTGGGTTGGGTTGGGTTGGGTTGGGTTGGGTTGGGTTGGGTTGGGTTGGGTTAGGTTTCCGTCTCTAATGGTTTAAAGGTTCGTGTTGTTGCTTAATCACTGGAGGTAGATAATTAACACAGGGAGGCAGTTGTTGTTGGTGTGATATGACTTTAACTACCGTTGTTGTTATTATTATGGTTGTTCTGGTTTTGTTGTTGTTGTTGTTGTTGTTGGACAGACGGACAGACAGACAGACAGACAGACAGATAAAGTTTAGTGACCACAACTTACATAATATTATAGTTTAAGTCCACGACGCCTAAGACCAGCTGGGTGTATGTCATAGTGGGTGTGGAAGTCTTAGTGCGCACAGTAAGAAAGAAGGTTACCAGCGCCATGCTATCAAGTGTGGCCGCACATGGTAGAGGCTGGTTCAAGCTTGTCGGTGCTGGCATCCCGCACTTACAAGTAGACGTGTTGCTGTGGGGTGTGGAGACATTGTAACATGGATGTCCAGGTGTTGATATCGTGTGTGTTTGAGAGACCTGCAGTGTGGGACAAAAGAAAGAAACTGCACACAAACAAAAATGGTATTGATAAATGCTGGGCTGAAATCAGTATTTTATAGGGCAGTCAAGGCTTTACTATAATACTACACCATGTTTTCGTCAAACGATGTTCCACCTTCTTCAAAATGTAGTTGAAAGTGTTCCCTATCATTCTCATGTACTGAGAATACCTACTTGAGTCCCTTTTGAGTTCCGTAAACAGATGGTGATGCTCAGCGTAATGTTCTATACTTCGATGATTCAGAGTTTTTTCCTTTGGATTTTTGCCTGAACACTGTCGACCATGAACACTGTCGACCATGAACACTGTCCACCATGAACACTGTCCACCATGACCACTGTCGACCGTGAACACTGTCGACCGTGAACACTGTCGACCATGAACACTGTCGACCATGAACACTGTCGACCATGAACACTGTCGACCGTGAACACTGTCGACCGTGAACACTGTCGACCATGGCCACTGTCGACCATGAACACTGTCGACCATGAACACTGTCGACCGTGAACACTGTCGACCATGAACACTGTCGACCATGACCACTGTCGATCATGAACACTGTCGACCGTGATCACTGTCCACCATGAACACTATCGACCATGAACACTGCCCACCATGAACGCTGTCGACCATGACCACTGTCGACCGTGAACACTGTCGTCCATGAACACTGCCCACCATGAACACTGTCGACCATGAACAATGTCGACCGTGAACACTGTCGACCATCAACACTGTCGACCATGACCACTGTCGACCGTGAACACTGTCGACCATGAACACTGTCCACCATGAACACTGTCGACCATGAACACTGTCGACCATGACCACTGTCGACCGTGAACACTGTCGACCATGAACACTGTCGACCATGAACACTGCCCACCATGAACACTGTCGACCATGAACAATGTCGACCGTGAACACTGTCGACCATCAACACTGTCGACCATGACCACTGTCGACCGTGAACACTGTCGACCATGAACACTGTCCACCATGAACACTGTCGACCATGAACACTGCCAGTCATGAACATTGTCGACCATGAACATTGTCGACCATGAACACTGTCGACCATGAACACTGTCGACCATGAACACTGTCGACCATGAACACTGTCGACCAAAATAAAATCTTCGTCAGACGATGAACTTGACATGTTCACTGTAGGACAGCTGGACCACAACTCGCTGGTAAACCTGCTTCTGTGTCCACCTACCATGCAGGGCTGACTGCCGGTAGGCGCTGGTAACCTGCTCTCTTCCTGTGCGTACCCTAAGGTGTGAATGTGTGTAAGTCGTGTTCAGGACGTGTGGCAAAAGAAAATAATTCGGAACGGTGCCAACAACGGTCCTGGCACTCAAGAGTATAATATCACGTAGTGCCAAGAACCTCTCTTCACTTTTCTCTTCTAAATTGGCGAAGAAATAGTTTTTCCCTGTTGAAATCGTTTTTGCGTATCGAGTCACAGTCTCCCTTGTAATGCCGGAATGTGAGGGCTCCTGTGTCTGAAAGTTTGTTAAGGTTTGGCACTGATTTAACCTAACCTAACCAAACCTAGCCTATTTTACCTAACGTAACCTAACCAACGAGTTTTTGTCCGTCCACTCTACAGGAAAATGACCTGTCTTGTCCACAGTCTTTTACACCACTTAATACTTTTCCTGTACCGTCGGTGTACGGACAAAAACTCACCGGATAGGTTAGGTTAAGTTAAGTTAGGCTAGGTTAGTTTAGTTTAAGTTAGGTTAGTTTAAGTTAGGTTAGTTTAAGTTAGGTTAGTTTTGGTTAGGTTTGTCCAGCTAGTTTTTGTCCTCCCTGTCGCCCGTCAAGTCAAGTGTCGCAGTTCAACTCAGGTGATGATGTATTCGTCCTACCTCTCAGCGATAACCTCCTCCTCCTCCTGTAAACGCGTCACAGTACCGCCAGGGAACACAATGAAGTACATCTTACTTGTCGTTATTTCTCATCTTTAATCGACTAATCACAAGTAGTATTATTTCAAGATTATATTAATTTATATTACCAATAAGAGCACCAAACATTCGATAGTAAAGAAAAACATTTGGAAAGTTTCCCCAATAGTTGCTCTGGTTGGCTGTTTTTTCGTCAGACTTATCACAGAATCTATACCAGAGTGTTGTGCCACGTTGGACTCTAACCAAATTTTCACGGTGAAAGTTTCCTTACTGTAAAAAAGTAAAAAAATAAATAAAAATATTGAAATGTAAAAAAGTACGATGAAAGTCAGATACGAATACTGTATACAGTTTCTAGGAACTGTTCTATATATACAAGGTCATCCGCGCTCTTATACATACCATCATATACTCATATTAGTCATATACCTACAAAATAGACTACTACTACTTTGCTGTCACTCGCAATCAAGTATGACGTTCATCCAGCTATGATACAATGACATGAGTTATTAAGGCAGTCACCTCCATTGTTGAGCATTTGTTCATTGTCTTCCAAGCGAACTCGGAGGATGGAACGTAGACTACTTTGGTGAATGTTTTCAAGTGCCTTGAGGTGCCTTCTGGAGGAGACCCATGTCTCGCTGCCATACAAGAGGGTGGGGAGGACCACTGATCGATATACGTGCACCTTTATAGATAATTTCAGTTCCATACAGCTGAAGACATGGGTACGGAGTCTGATCCGTTTTTTAATCTCTTCATCGATGTGTGCGGTGGTGGACAGGGTGGGAGCCGAGATACTGAAAGTGGGTAACCTTAGAGAGGGTAGTACCGTTAAGCTAGATGGATGGTGGAGGTGTGGCTGAACCAGGGGCAGGTTGAAAGAGGATCTGAGTCTTACGTACATTCACCTCAAGGCCGAAGTGTACATTCGCATCTGCGTAGGTGTTCAGGATCTCCTGTAGGTCACGTTCAGTGTGAGCGACAAGGGTGAGGTCGTCTGCATACTGAAGTTCAGTGATGGAAGTGACTGACACCTTTGTTCCTGCCTGGAGTCTTTTTGTGTTAAAAAGACCCTTTATCCGGTACTGGATGTCCACCCCGCCGGCTAAATTGGCACTGGCACGAATGAGGAAGGCAGCCAAGAAAATGGGAAAAATGAGTTGGTGCCAGTACACACCTTTGTTTTATCCCTGTTTGGATGGGAAAGAACTCTGACTGGGTGCCATTGTGCGGAACACTGACGTTCATGCCATCGTGGAGTTGCCTCACAATGGCGATGAATTTTGGTGAGCAGACCAAAACGAATGAGGGTCCGCCAAAGTGCTTCCCTGTTGACCAAGTCAAAGGCCTTGGTTTGGTCGATGAAGGCCATGTACTAGTCACGACGCTATTCTCTGCACTTTTCTTGTATCTGGCGAGCAGCAAAGATCATGTCAATGGTGCCACATGATGGTCTAAAGCCACATTGAGATTCCGGGAGGAAGTTTTCCTCCTTAGGAAGAAGTCTGTTTAGACGGACTTGGGCGATAATCTTGCCAGTTATGGACAGCAGCGAGATCCACGGCAGTTGCCACAATCTGACCGGTCCCCTTTGTTCTTATAAATATTGACGATGGAGGCGTTTTTAAGAGCTTGGGGATTTCCTGCCTTTCCCATGTATTCTCCAGGAGAGAGTGGAGACGGCTGGTAAGTAGAGGTCCTCCTGCTTTATACACCTCAGCTGGAATTCCATCAGGCCCTGGGGATTTGTAATTTTTCATCTGTGTGATGGCAGTAGCTACTTCATCCAGGGGTGTATAACAAGACGGATCTTGCATGAAGAATATTTATATATATAGGAAGAATATTTAGTAAGAGAGTGTAAAAGAGAGGAAGATTTTGGTAGCGTGGCCGTGATAGTTATTTGAACTCGACTTACACTTATCGTATCTTATGCGTCAATACACATCTATTACGTCTTAAGGGCGGCTTCTCAAACGCCGCTTCGTTACAACTCTTTATTAATTACGAACATGACATGGACACATTAATAACACCTTCTATTGAAGTTACTAGGACATTATATTTACGTTACTAGGACATCATATTACGTTACTAGACACTGATTCTCGGACACGAACATGAAATGAATACACTTCCCACGTAAGTAACTCATCCCATGGAAAGCTCTGACAAAAACTCACGTGACCTGGGGAAGGCCTAGCAGGGAGACTGCTTAGCTGGAACACTGGTGTCGGGAGGGCGACTGCTTAGCTGGGACACCGGAGGGAAGTCGGGGAGGGAAGTCCTGCATGACTCTCCTCCCGTGAGCGGGACTCGGCTGTGGTGGACCTCCGCCTCCGATCCCTGTGTGTCTCTCTGTCTGACTCCCTCTCGCCGCTCCCCTGAGGGAGGGCTACGAGCTGGACTCGGGACGTGGTAGCTGGCCCTTCTTGGTTACAAGACACACTCTCTCTCTCTGTCTCTCTCTCTCTCGGGCAGAGGGAGTACTAGGACGTCCTATATATTGGTAGGCGAGCCGTCAGGTTGAGCTGATCGGGGGGGGCGGCGAAGGGTCTCCTTACATTTGCCCTCGCTAATGTAGGGTCAGGTCTGGACTTTTTCAGAGACTATAAGTTGTATATTCTGGGGAAATCTTCAGATGGGGCCGTGTGACATGAGAGGCCCTGGTTGATTTGTGGCCCCTTGACTTGGCTCGAGGGTTACATTTGACCTGGCTAATGTGAGGTCAGATCTGGACTTCTTCTGCGGTGTAGGTTATTGTGTATATTGGGAGAGAGTCGGCCGGTGCCTTCTTACATGTTTGTTGGGGCCGTGTGATATGGGAAGGGGAGCTAGTTGATTTGTAACACCCTTGAGCAGCCGCAAGGGATACCCTTACATTTGACCCCCCTAATGTCGGGTCAAGTCTGGACTGTTTCTGAGATGTAAGCTGTGGTCTGACAACCCATCACTACAGATGGAAGATAGCTGAGGTGGGTCAGCTCTGGGTGCTGAGGGACCTGCTGGGTAGTCAGGACATCCACATCGGTGTTTCGGTTGAGCAGTGAATGGTAGTGCTCTTTCCAGCGCTGAAGGATGCCTTCTTCGTCTTTAATTAGTGAGTTACCGTCGGATGAGTGGAGGAGGGCCGCGCCATGAGTAATTAGACCATTCATTGTTTTAGTGCTTGGTGTTAAAACATCTTCTGGAGGCTTGTTGCCTTCTCCGTTTTGGGGAGACGTGAAGGGGGAGTTCTGCTCTGACGAGCCGATGATCAGTGTCACAGTGGTTTGGTGAAGAGGCTGTGTGCTGTCAGTGGAAGAGTTGCGTAAGGCTGCTTCTCTGTTAACCAGGAGGGCTAGCCAGCAGCTGTAGTTGAAAGCGAGAGGAAGCAAGCAGTGCTTGCACCTTAACACTAAGATAATGCTGCTACACTAGACGCATTACACCACCCTGCACACACACACACTGTACAGCAAGACGTGTACCTTTATCTGAATTAGGACACGAGGGTTGTCCATCACATGTCTCTGTCTTAGTTGGTGATCATATTCTCTCTCTCTCTCTCTCTCTCTCTCTCTCTCTCTCTCTCTCTCTCTCTCTCTCTCTCTCTCTCTCTCTCTCTCTCTTAGGTGTGGATGAGGTAGAAGTCGATATATAACACAATAGGACTCTTATTCATGTGTCATCCAATTCTGGCGTCGATATTAGACTCACAAGTAGAGACAGGCTACGTGAGGCTGTTGGGAAGTTCTCTGTGATGTGATACAAAACGTTTAGTGGGGAACAAAACTGCTGTGGTGTCCATAGAGTCACAAAATAAACTCCTATATAACTTCTATAACTTTTAACTATAATTTGAGTTATTTGTTATTAGTTTTAAATTTGTTGTAGTTTTGTTATTTTTTGTTATGATGTTTAAAACCGGGAAAAACATCTTCAATCAGCGGGTATATGGTTCTTGGCTGTCAACTTGGACAGTACCAGAGGTAAGGTAAGGTAAGGTACTGGACGATGACCGACACAAAACGGCTGTTGCTTACGGGATGTTTACAGAGTCCATTGTTGCTTACGGGATGTTTACAGAGTCCATTGCTGCTTACGGGATGTTTACAGAGTCCAGTGATGTTTAAATGATGTTTACAGAGTCCATTGTTTACGGGATGATTACAGAGTCCATTGATGTTTGTTTTACAGAGTCCATTCCTTTAGATAAAGGGGAATTTACACGTCTGTCTCCATTATGTGTTGATTACCTCTGTTCTGCACCATGACTACTGTAACAGATCTACAGGAGATTGTAAAGTGTCACAGATCTAACCTAACCTAACCTAACCTGCCAAGGCTGACGGACAAGAGGTTGAAGCTGCGTTAGTGCGGGGGCAAAGGAGGGAGGAATGAAGGGAAGAAGGGAGGAATGAAAGGAGGGAGGAATAAAGGGAAGAAACACACACACACACACACACACACACACACACACACACTTAACACAACACACACACACTTAACACAACACACACACACTTAACACGACACACACACACTTAACACAACACACACACACTTAACACAACACACACTCGCTTAACACAACACACACTCGCTTAACACAACACACACTCGCTTAACACAACACACACACGCTTAACACAACACACACTCACTTAACACAACACACACTCGCTTAACACAACACACACACGCTTAACACAACACACACTCACTTAACACAACACACACTCACTTAACACAACACACACTCGCTTAACAAAACACAGACACACTCACTTAACAGTGTAGTACGAGGCTCCATCACACAGTGTAGTACGAGGCTCCATCACACGGTGTAGTACGAGGCTCCATCACACGGTGTAGTACGAGGCTCCATCACACAGTGTAGTACGAGTCGTCTCTCACTGCAGGGGTCAGTTGATGAATGTTGACTATTTACATTTTTATTTCTCACTCTCTCACACGATGGTGATCGACCCAGCCCCTCACAACCCTCCCACCTTTCCCTTACCACCCCCTAGCCCCCACCATCTCCCAGCCCCCACCACCCCCCAGCCCCCACCACCCCCCAGCCTCCACCACCCCCCAGCCCCCACCATCTCCCAGCCCCCAACACCCCTTCACCTCCCCGTTGTGTGATTTAAACCAGTGTTGTGATTCAGGGAGTGTGGGGTATGGTACCATGGTCATCCCTCACTCTTCATGTTGTGACGCCAAATTAGTTTCAGGTATAAGTGTCCACCGTCACTTTTGTCTGCCCGTCCGCCCGGCTTCATCACACGACAGGCACAAAATGATCACGTCAATTCTCCGTTAACTGGACATTGGACACCTATAACACACCCCGTTAACTAGACACTTCCTATAACCCCCATCGTTAACTGGACACTTCCTATAACACCCCTTGTTAACTGGACACTTCCTATAACACCCCTCGTTAACTGGACACTTCCTATAACACCCCTTGTTAACTGGACACTTCCTATAACACCCCTCGTTAACTGGACACTTCCTATAACCCCCATCGTTAACTGGACACTTCCTATAACACACCCCGTTAACTGGACACTTCCTATAACACCCCTCGTTAACTGGACACTTCCTATTACCCCCCCTCGTTAACTGGACACTTCCTATTACCCCCCTCGTTAACTGGACACTTCCTATAACACCCCTCGTAAACTGGACACTTCCTATAACACCCTTAATTAACTGGACACTTCCTATAACACCCTTCGTTAACTGGACACTTTCTATAACACCCCCTGTAAACTGGACACTTCTTATAACCCTCCTCGTTAACTGGACACTTCCTATAACACCCCCCATAAACTGGACACTTCCTATTACCCCCCTCGTTAACTGGACACTTCCAATAACACCCCCTCATATAAATCGCACACCCTGGCTCGTAACTCACACACCCTGACTCGTAACTCACACACCCTGGCTCGTAACTCACACACCCTGGCTCGAAACTCACACACCCTGGCTCGTAACTCACACACCCTGGCTCGTAGCTCACACACCCTG
>CAUDMG010001333.1:2792305-2797305 GCA_958450375.1 Homarus gammarus
TCACCTCCCTCCTGTCACCACCATCACCTCGTAATGTACTCGTTAAGCTATACTGAGGCTGTGACGTCATGTACTCGTTAAGCTATACTGAGGCTGTGACGTCATGTACTCGTTAGGCTATACTGAGGCTGTGACGTCATGTACTCGTTAGGCTATACTGAGGCTGTGACGTCATGTACTCGTTAAGCTATACTGAGGCTGTCAGGTCATGTACTCGTTAAGCTATACTGAGGCTGTCAGGTCATGTACTCGTTAAGCTATACTGAGGCTGTCAGGTCATGTACTCGTTAAGCTATACTGAGGCTGTGACGTCATGTACTCGTTAAGCTATACTGAGGCTGTGACGTCATGTACTCGTTAAGCTATACTGAGGCTGTGACGTCATGTACTCGTTAAGCTATACTGAGGCTGTCAGGTCATGTACTCGTTAAGCTATACTGAGGCTGTGACGTCATGTACTCGTTAAGCTATACTGAGGCTGTTAGGTCATGTACTCGTTAAGCTATACTGAGGCTGTGACGTCATGTACTCGTTAAGCTATACTGAGGCTGTTAGGTCATGTACTCGCTAAGCTGTACTGAGGCTGGACAGTAGCCACAGTACTCATGGGAAACACGAGACTCGGACAACCATCCGTGTGAACGTCCTACTTCACCCGTTACACTTGAAATAAACCTTCAAGAATTACATTTATTTGGTTCTGCATTAAGAGCACAAAGTGTGTGTGTTTAAGGGCACAAAGTGTGTGTGTTTAAGAGCACAAAGTGTGTGTGTTTAAGGGCACAAAGTGTGTGTGTTTAAGAGCACAAAGTGTGTGTGTTTAAGGGCACAAAGTGTGTGTGTTTATGGGCACAAAGTGTGTGTGTTTATGGGCACAAAGTGTGTGTGTTTAAGGGCACAAAGTGTGTGTGTTTAAGAGCACAAAGTGTGTGTGTTTAAGGGCACAAAGTGTGTGTGTTTAAGGGCACAAAGTGTGTGTGTTTATGGGCACAAAGTGTGTGTGTTTAAGGGCACAAAGTGTGTGTGTTTAAGGGCACAAAGTGTGTGTGTTTAAGGGCACAAAGTGTGTGTGTTTAAGGGCACGAAGTGTGTGTGTGTTCGTACGCATCGAGTTCGGGTTTAGTTAGTTTTTTTTTAGGGGGATTATCCCACCCGGGCACAGGTCACTGACCCACATCAGGGCCTGGGGGGTGATAATAATAATAATAATAATAATAATAATAATAATAATAATATTAATAATAATAATAATAATAATAATAACAATAATAATAATAATAATAATAATAATAATAACAATAATAATAATAATAATAACAATGATGAGGGATGGCAGAGAGCGGTGGGTGGTGAGGGGTGACAGAGCGGTGGGTGGTGAGGTGTGGCAGAGAGCGGTGGGTGGTGAGGGGTGGTTAGTGACTAGGCTGGGTGGTGAGGGGTGGCAGAGAGCGGTGGGTGGTGAGGGGTGGCAGAGAGCGGTGGGTGGTGAGGGGTGGCAGAGAGCGGTGGGTGGTGAGGGGTGGCAGAGAGCGGTGGGTGGTGAGGGGTGACAGAGAGCGGTGGGTGTTGAGGGTGGCAGAGAGCGGTGGGTGGTGAGGGGTGGCAGAGAGCGGTGGGTGGTGAGGTGTGGCAGAGAGCGGTGGGTGGTGAGGGGTGGCAGAGAGCGGTGGGTGGTGAGGTGTGGCAGAGAGCGGTGGGTGGTGAGGGGTGACAGAGAGCGGTGGGTGGTGAGGGGTGGCAGAGAGCGGTGGGTGGTGAGGGGTGGCAGAGAGCGGTGGGTGGTGAGGGGTGGCAGAGAGCGGTGGGTGGTAAGGTGTGGCAGAGAGCAGTGGGTGGTGAGGTGTGGCAGAGAGCGGTGGGTGGTGAGGGGTGGCAGAGAGCGGTGGGTGTTGAGGGTGGCAGAGAGCGGTGGGTGGTGAGGGGTGGCAGAGAGCGGTGGGTGGTGAGGGGTGGCAGAGAGCGGTGGGTGGTGAGGGGTGGCAGAGAGCGGTGGGTGGTGAGGGGTGACAGAGAGCGGTGGGTGGTGAGGTGTGACAGAGAGCGGTGGGTGGTGAGGTGTGACAGAGCGGTGGTGAGGGTGGCAGAGAGCGGTGGGTGGTGAGGGGTGGCAGAGAGCGGTGGGTGGTGAGGGGTGACAGAGAGCGGTGGGTGGTGAGGGGTGGCAAAGAGCGGTGGGTGGTGAGATGTGGCAGAGAGCGGTGGGTGGTGAGGGGTGACAGAGCGGTGGGTGGTGAGGGGTGACAGAGAGCGGTGGGTGGTAAGATGTGGCAGAGAGCGGTGGGTGGTGAGGGGTGACAGAGAGCGGTGGGTGGTGAGGGGTGACAGAGAGCGGTGGGTGGTGAGGGGTGGCAGAGAGCGGTGGCTGGTGAGGGGTGGCAGAGAGCGGTGGGTGGTGAGGGTTGGCAGAGAGCGGTGGGTGGTGAGGGGTGACAGAGAGCGGTGGGTGGTGAGGGGTGGCAGAGAGCGGTGGGTGGTGAGGTGTGACAGAGAGCGGTGGGTGGTGAGGGGTGGTAGAGAGCGGTAAGTGGTGAGGGGTGGCAGAGAGCGGTGGGTGGTGAGGGGTGGCAAAGAGCGGTGAGTGGTGAGGGGTGGTAGAGAGCGGTGGGTGGTGAGGGGTGGTAGAGAGCGGTGGGTGGTGAGGGGTGACAGAGAGCGGTGGCTGGTGAGGTGTGACAGAGAGCGGTGGCTGGTGAGGGGTGGCAGAGAGCGGTGGGTAGTGAGGGGTGACAGAGAGCGGTGGGTGGTGAGGGGTGACAGAGAGCGGTGGGTGGTGAGGGGTGACAGAGAGCGGTGGGTGGTGAGGGGTGACAGAGAGCGGTGGATGGTGAGGGTTGGCAGAGAGCGGTGGGTGGTGAGGGGTGGCAGAGAGCGGTGGGTGGTGAGGGGTGACAGAGAGCGGTGGGTGGTGAGGGGTCACAGAGAGCGTTTGGTGGTGAGGGGTGACAGAGAGCGGTGGGTGGTGAGGGGTGACAGAGAGCGGTGGGTGGTGAGGGGTGGCAGAGAGCGGTGGGTGGTGAGGTGTGACAGAGAGCGGTGGGTGGTGAGGGGTGGTAGAGAGCGGTGGGTGGTGAGGGGTGACAGAGCGGTGGGTGGTGAGGGGTGGCAGAGAGCGGTGGGTGGTGAGGGGTGACAGAGAGCGGTGGGTGGTGAGGGGTGACAGAGAGCGGTGGGTGGTGAGGGGTGACAGAGAGCGTTGGGTGGTGAGGGGTGGCAGAGAGCGGTGAGTGGTGAGAGTGGGTAGTGACTAGGCTGGGTGGTGAGGGGTGACAGAGCGGTGGGTGGTGAGGGGTGACAGAGAGCGGTGGGTGGTGAGGTGTGACAGAGCGGTGGGTGGTGAGGTGTGACAGAGAGCGGTGGGTGGTGAGGTGTGACAGAGAGCGGTGGGTGGTGAGGGGTGACAGAGAGCGTTGGGTGGTGAGGGGTGGCAGAGAGCGGTGAGTGGTGAGAGTGGGTAGTGACTAGGCTGGGTGGTGAGGGGTGACAGAGAGCGGTGGGTGGTGAGGTGTGACAGAGAGCGGTGGGTGGTGAGGTGTGATAGAGAGCGGTGGGTGGTGAGGTGTGACAGAGAGCGGTGGGTGGTGAGGGGTGGCAGAGAGCGTTGGGTGGTGAGGGGTGGCAGAGAGCGGTGAGTGGTGAGAGTGGGTAGTGACTAGGCTGGGTGGTGAGGGTGGCAGAGAGCGGCGGGTGGTGGAGGGCAGCGCGGGTCGGCAGCGCCAGGGTGAGGTAGGGCAGCTTTAAGTTGTCGTGCCGGGTAGCCCGAGTGGTACCGTACCGTCTCCGTACACCGACCGTAAGTACTGTCTGCGAGGTAACGTCAACGATGTACCGTCTGTTAAGTACCGTGTACGGTTTAACGTATTTTGAATTACCGTTTAAGGTGTACCATATGCTATGTACCTCATTGATATATCGTCCTCTTAAATGCCGTCAGCGATGTACCGTTTCTTGAAGTTTTGTCTACGATGTACCTTCTGTGATTTACCGTCTCATTAAATACCCTCAGCTTTGTACTGTTTCTTAAAGTAGACTATGATGTACCGTCAACGATGTATATAACCTAGTTACTTACCGTCTATACGCTGTACCGTCATCCTGTACCGACACCCAGACAGATACATCTACCGTTAAGCCACCTAGTAACCGCTGGTACACCCTATGAGGACTTATACAGTGTACCATTTGGACGGAGGCTACGAGTGTTGAGCAGAGGGAGGTAAGGCTCCCTCAGCGCCCGCCAGTGATAGGGTAAACAGAGAGGCTGAGTGTGCTCGGCGATGCTGGAGAATTTGGCAGTGTTTACCGGAGCTGTGGAGGCTGGTGGCGGTCCCTGGCAATCACACTAGGGAGGCCATACAATAATGTCCCGTAGCCCACCACCTTCCTCCCCTGAGTCTCCTCCTCGTCCATCACTGATTCCCGTCGCTTCTTTCCCATTGTATTCCCTTCAAATTATTTTCTCGCATCGATGGGTCTCGTGTGTACTGTAGATGTACTCACCGTGACCAGCCAGAGAGATCTTTTATATTATGGGGGGTCAGAAGGTCAAAGGTCACGGTAATTATTACTCGTTATTCAAGGGGACATTATTTTGTTTGTAATTTTGCAGAAAGCCTTCACACCAGGGGAGTCGAGTCGATTCATGAGTACGGCCAGACCCATTTTTTTGTCAGCCATCGCGAGTCCGTTGTGGTGTATCTCTCAGTTACCTCTAAGATTTAATGTTTTTTTTTTTTTCTCAACATAATGTTTCATAATAATTTGTCAATATATCGTTCAAATATTACTTTATCTGTCAATATTATGTTTCAAATCTAATACAAACCTCACCTTAAAAATATGGCCGTTCTTCCTTCAGTTCCAATGACACGTCTGTAGTTTGTGTCCATTTCCTTGAGAGATATTCCCGTCACCTGTATATTAACCAGCTTCTTGGAGTTTTCCTTTGTTATCCTGAAGAAACAAATGATCAAAGGCGCCAAAATCTGGTGTTATAGTGTTGA
>CAUDMG010001333.1:2799805-2817305 GCA_958450375.1 Homarus gammarus
CCACCACCACCACAACCACTACACAGTAATGGTTAATTTACCTTTGTAGCGACTACGATGGTCCACACACACACACCTACACTGACTCTGCTTGTTCATTAGCCTTTGTGAACACCTAGTGCTCTCTCCTCTCTCTCCCTCTCTCTCTCCCAATCATCATTCCTGTTCACTTATTTAAGATAAATTAATTTACCGAAGTCTCCCTTTACCCCTCAAACTGACCTCTACCTCTTACACTGACCTCTACCCCTCACACTGACCTCCAGATACTGACCTCTACCCCCTCACACTGACCTCCAGGTACTGACCTCTACCTCTCACACTGACCTCTACCCCTTACACTTACCTCCAGGTACTGACCTCTACCCCTCACACTGACCTTTACCCTTCACACTTACCTCCAAGTACTGACCTCTACCTCTCACACTGACCTCTACCCTTCACACTTACCTCCAGGTACTGACCTCTACCTCTCACACTGACCTCTACCCCTCACACTGGCCTCCAGGTACTGACCTCTACCCCTCACACTTACCTCCAGGTACTGAACTTTACCTCTCACACTTACATCTACCCTTCACACTTACCTCCAGATACTGACCTCTACCTCTCACACTTACCTCCAGGTACTGATCTCTACTCTTCACACTTACTTCCAGGTACTGACCTCTACCCTTCACACTTACTTCCAGGTACTGACCTCTACCCTTCACACTTACCTCCAGGTACTGAACTCTACCTCTCACACTGACCTCCAAGTAATGACCTCTACCTCTCACACTGACCTCCAAGTAATGACCTCTACCTCTCACACTGACCTCTGCCCCTCACACTTACCTCCAGGCACTGACCTCTACCCCTCACACTTACCTCCAGGTTCTGAAATTTACCTCTCACACTGACCTCTACCCTTCACACTTACCTCCAGGTACTGACCTCTACCTCTCACAGACCTCTACTCCTCACACTTACCTCCAGGTACTGAACTTTACCTCTCACACAGACCTCCAGGTACTGACCTCTACCTCTCACACTGACCTCTGCCCCTCACACTGACCTCCAGGTACTGACCTCTACCTCTCACACCGACCTCTACCCTTCACATTTCAGTTAGCCTGTGTAGGATGCATTGGCGGATGGCAAAGCCAACTCCATAAGTGAGGTTTCTCCCCGCAGTAGGTCTCACCCTTCCTGAAGAAAGCACAGCGAGACCCCCGTTCTGTGAGTTGACCCTTGTCTGGGAGCCGACACTCACTGATGGCTGCTATGTCGATGTCATACCTAGCCAGCTTTTTTGCCACAGGGGCGGTTCTTTTAGGACACTCATTTGTGCCAGTATCAAGAAGGGTCCTGACATCCCTTGCAGCGACCATAAGAGGTTGTATAGTTTGCTTTTGTTTTGACCTGTAATTATGATTGTGTTTTAGACCACATAAGTATGACCTTACTGGGTCCTGTTGCCCAGTCAGGTTGTTTTTTTAGGCAGGCTATGTTTAGGCACCTTTTCTAGCTCCCTCTCCATGTGGGGTGAGCAGAGTGGCTTCTCGAAAGGGCTGCTCAGTCACACAGACAGGACAGGATTGCGCTGCTGCCTAGATCCCAGTACATAAAGGGCCATCTTATCTGTGCCGCCCATGTGGAGAGTTGTGACTAGAGACTCCCGGTAGTCACCTCTGCCTGTCCCCGTCGCCACTTTTCCGTCACTATAGGAATTTTGGGGTATAAGGGTTTTGATGATGATGAGAGGTTCGATGAAGTGGATGAATGCTGCGCGTGAGTTGATTTATGTGGTGAGGCAGGAGCGCAGGCTGCAACCACACATCTTGGCTCTCCCTTTTCCTGATCCAGTGGTGCAAGTGTTAATGACTGGGAAGAGGGAGAGTTGCAATGGTCTGTCATTAGCCCAGGTTGTTGGGTTTCGCCTTAGTAGCCTGTCCACCATGCATTGCCTTTGTCCGCCTGTGTAGTCGTTTGGATCTCATGGTGGTCACCTCTTCCGCCTATACCGCCGTTGGGGTCTTGTTAGAGCTCTGTAAGCATGTCTGCCTGATGCGGTGCTGCACCAAAGATTTTTCGTTCTGGGTTTACTCCTGCAGTCTTATACCTGCGAAAGTTAACCCGCAAGGCAGTGGGGGGGCAATGATTAGTAGGCACCAGGACGTGTCCACATGCCCGTGGGCCTATGCGCCGTCCCTCAGGGGCCCACTGCTGCTCCGAGATCCTCTGCTGGTCTAGCCTGGGCCCCACGAGGCACCCAGTTACCGTGACACACACACACACACACACAGTAAAGTATCTGTCGACTATTAATTGAGATCCTGGTAAATGCTTTATTTGCTCCTAAACTGTCCAGGATTCTAATTTAAGTATAAGTTTGTTAATTGTGTCTTGGAACTGTGGTAAGTGAAGGCATCCAAGCTGATATAGTCTTTGTGTATCTCTGACCTTATGTTTGTTATCATTTAATAAACACATTGACATGTTCTCTCATCTCTCTATAGCGTCTTTCTGTATATGATGACTGAGTTATGTTATCCTAATAATTATAAGTTAAGGCTCAATTCTCTTGTCTTAGGGACGGCGACCGCAGCCTTCCACGATAAACGGTTTATGGTTGTGTTTAATAAGCTTTCCAGGAATCTTGCAATTTCATATATTAATCCTAGTTTCTGCCTT
The DNA here is from genome assembly GCA_958450375.1 of Homarus gammarus. Lineage (NCBI taxonomy): Eukaryota > Metazoa > Arthropoda > Malacostraca > Decapoda > Nephropidae > Homarus > Homarus gammarus. Next base: position 2,802,482 of record CAUDMG010001333.1, read on the forward strand.
CTCCTGACCCCTAAACGAGCATATATACCTAGATATACTAATAAATATGACTTCCATTATCACCTAATTATACGAAAATATCTTATTTTTCTTCTTCTACAAATCTACAGTTTTATTATCGTTGCTCTTGTGTAGGTTAGGTTAAGTTAGGTTACAGTAGGTGAGGTGAGGTTTGGTTAGGTGAGGTTAAGTTAGGTTAGGTGAGGTTAAGTTAGGGTAGGTGAGGTTAAGTTGGGGTAGGTTAGTTTAGGCTGCGAGTTTATCATATTCGAGTAGTTTAAGTAGAGAGGTGTTATCTGCCGTGGTGGAAGAATAAGCCTCTGCTCACGTGGATGGTGGCCGTGTTGTGGGCGGTGTGGCTCATGCTGTATATGACTGCACATACTTAATGAACACGTAAATATGTTCACCTTGTCTGGGTGCTCGAAAGGTGTAAGGTCAATATCAAATGACACCAATCGACGTGTATTGGCTCGGCGCTCTAATGGTCTCTCTCTCTCTCTCTCTCTCTCTCTCTCTCTCTCTCTCTCTCTCTCTCTCTAAGCTCAGGCAGAGATCAGACAAGCGTCGTTGTCAAATCTATTCATCGTGGCCCACTTCCCCTTACTAAAGACTGGAGATATTTGATGTGATGGAGGTTATATGACAGAGGGAATAAAAACCCTTTATGGCAGGGGGCTCCATATAGTGCTGCACGGGGTACAGATTAATTTTGCTGATAAATGGAATAGCGAGGGAAACGTCATGGACTCTGCCAGATGCCCCCGTACACTGATCGAGGGTGAGTCATGTTGCCACTATGAACACAGACTGGAGTTATCTGTAGGTTAGCTGGCAATTTCCTCATGAAGATATAATCATTGCTCCAACAATACACCCAGCCCACAGTGCTCCAACACTACACCCAGCCCACAGTGCTCCAACACTACACCCAGCCCACAGTGCTCCAACACTACACCCAGCCCACAGTGCTCCAACAATACACCCAGCCCACAGTGCTCCAACAATACACCCAGCCCACAGTGCTCCAACACTACACCCAGCCCACAGTGCTCCAACACTACACCCAGCCCACAGTGCTCCAACACTGCACCCAGCCCACGGTGCTCCAATACTACACCCAGCCCACAGTGCTCCAACACTACACCCAGCCCACAGTGCTCCAACACTACACCCAGCCCACAGTGCTCCAACACTGCACCCAGCCCACAGTGCTCCAACACTACACCCAGCCCACAGTGCTCCAACACTGCACCCAGCCCACAGTGCTCCAACACTACACCCAGCCCACAGTGCTCCAACACTACACCCAGCCCACAGTGCTCCAACACTACACCCAGCCCACAGTGCTCCAACACTACACCCAGCCCACAGTGCTCCAACACTAAACCCAGCCTCACAGTGCTCCAACACTACACCCAGCCCACAGTGCTCCAACGCTACACCCAGCCCACAGTGCTCCAACACTACACCCAGCCCACAGTGCTCCAACACTACACCCAGCCCACAGTGCTCCAACACTAAACCCAGCCCATAGTGCTCCAACACTACACCCAGCCCACAGTGCTCCAACACTACACCCAGCCCACAGTGCTCCAACACTGCACCCTGCCCACAGTGCTCCAACACTACACCCAGCCCACAGTGCTCCAACACTACACCCAGCCTACAGTGCTCCAACATTACACCCAGCCCACAGTGCTCCAACACTACACCCAGCCCACAGGGCTCCAACACTACACCCAGCCCACAGTGCTCCAACAATACACCACAGTGCTCCAACACTACACCCAGCCCACAGTGCTCCAACACTACACCCAGCCCACAGGGCTCCAACACTACACCCAGCTCACAGTGCTCCAACAATACACCACAGTGCTCCAACACTACACCCAGCCCACAGTGCTCCAACACTACACCCAGCCCACAGTGCTCCAAAACTAAACCCAGCCCACAGTGCTCCAACACTACACCCTGCCCACAGTGCTCCAACACTACACCCTGCCCACAGTGCTCCAACACTACACCCTGCCCACAGTGCTCCAACACTACACCCAGCCCACAGTGCTCTAACACTACACCCAGCCCACAGTGCTCCAACACTACACCCAGCCCACAGTGCTCCAACACTACATCCTGCCCACAGTGCTCCAACACTACACCCAGCCCACAGTGCTCCAACACTACACCCAGCCCACAGTGCCCCAACACTTCACCCAGCCCACACTGCTCCATCACTACACCCAGCACAAGGCTTCACATAATGGTTGTCAAGTGTTCACCAGTAAGTGTGCCTCGTGAACACTATCCACGACTTGTTTAATGTGTTTTAAAACTCTCGAGGAAGTTTATAGCGTAAAGACATGGAGTAACGGTGAAGTTGTGTGTGGTGATGGTGGCAACAGTTTATAAATCACGGGTTTTGTATGAATAATTGTATAAATCAACAGGTATTGTGTATTTCAGTGTACATTGTATGAGGTGAGAATATAACATGTTTTTTTTTAATTAGTGTTTAGTGTGTTTGTCAACAGGTATGATTTGCTTCCTTTAACATTGATTTTTTTCTTGATTCGCTAAGATTTGTCTACGAGTCATCAATTTTTATGTGATTCGCATGACTCACCAATGTCTAATATGCTTCGCCAAGATTCCCCCTATGAGTCACTAGGTTTTATTCTCATTTTTCAAGATTCTTCCACGACTAACCCGGGTTTATAAGTCTCCACATAGGATCACACACGTGGGTCAATATGGTAACAGACTAGGTAGATGTGGGTCTTTATTACACTACACTTTGTCGTGTTTTACTTGTACATATTCCTGGGCTTGTTCCTAACGCACTGTATACCTGAGTGTTCCAGTATTTGGCTCACACACACACACACACACACCTGGACGACCTCAAGCCACCCGTAGGCAAACACTGTTGACATGAATGGTCCAGTACTTGGCTCAAGAAGTACACAAATAAATCGTATTGTTCCCACCACCATATTTTACCTAATGGTGTGTTATGGCCGGAGGTGGTCATAGTGTGGCTGGCCGGAGGTGGTCAGGAAACATTTGTTCTCATAAGTTCGTGTTTCTTGAGGAGGCTTTTCCCTGCACTCTTATGGCCGGGCTCGTGAGTGTCCAGCTGGCTCCACCCCAACTCCTGCATCAAGTCGAACTGTCTCCAGTCCTGATAAATCTTGACCTAACCTAACCAAACCTAACCTAACCAAACCTAACCTAACCTAACCTAACCTGACCTGACCTGACCTGACCTGACCAAACCACTAGTATTGGAAACCCTCAGGATTAAAGAACCATTCTGCTTCAATACCATTAAAATTGTAAACCCATTACCATTAGGTTAGGTTAGGTTAGGTTAGGTTAGGTTTGGTTAGGTTTAATTTATCAGGTCTAGGAGTCATCCCACCCCCTCCCCCATCTCCTGGTGTGTGTTTGGGGGAGACCTGGTGTGTGGGGGAGACCTGGTGTGTGGGGGAGACCTGGTGTGTGGGGGGACGCAGCACACCCACACAACACATGAAACTCACCAGTCATAAAATTTTTCTGGATTTCATGTGGCGGTGAATTCCTTGACCAACATTACGTGAGACTAAACTTAACACAGACAATTTTGCTGTTGCCAACGGGAGGCTGGTTGGCTGTTTTACTATGTACGTATGTATGTATGTATGTATGTATGTATGTATGTATGTATGTGCATTATACTGCACATAGAGAGGGATTATACAGCATAGAGAGGGATTATACAGCATAGAGAGGGGTTATACAGCACATAGAGAGGGATTATACAGCATAGAGAGGGATTATACAGCACATAGGGAGGGATTATACAGCACATAGAGAGGGATTATATTACACAAAGAGAGGGATTATACGGCACATAGAGAGGGATTATACAGCACACAGAGAGGGATTATACGGCACATAGAGAGGGATTATACAGTATAAAGAGGGATTATACAGCACATAGAGAGGGATTATACAGCACATAGAGAGGGATTATACGGCACATAGAGAGGGATTATATTACACAAAGAGAGGGATTATACGGCACATAGAGAGGGATTATATTACACAAAGAGAGGGATTATACGGCACATAGAGAGGGATTATATTACACAAAGAGAGGGATTATACGGCACATAGAGAGGAATTATATTACACAAAGAGAGGGATTATACGGCACATAGAGAGGGATTATATTACACAAAGAGAGGGATTATACGGCACATAGAGAGGGATTATACTACACATAGAGGGGGATTATACAGGACTTAGAGAGGGATTATACTACACGTGGGAGTCACCAGAGGCTGTGTGGTGGATGGGGCCGCTTGTATCATCAAAATGTTTCCCCTCAGCCAGGCGTCTTCATCATGGACATTTTTACCCGAGTTTCTCCAATAATGTGGGCCGGCCTCCTGAAGCAGTCGACTGTGGGCCGGCCTCCTGAAGCAGTCGACATCTCCTGCAGCAGGTGACGTTTCCTGCCGGGCATTCTACACATGTTTCCCCCTGTCTTTATTATGTCTCTCCGTCTCTCTCAAAAACCTGATGTTATTGGCTAGACATTGTTTAGGTCGATGTTGTTGTTGTTGTTGTTGTTCTTGATGTTATTGGCTAGACATTGTTTAGGTCGGTGTTGTTGTTGTTCGTGATGTTATTGGCTAGACATTGTTTAGGTCGGTGTTGTTGTTGTTGTTGTTCTTGATGTTATTGGCTAGACATTGTTTAGGTCGGTGTTGTTGTTGTTGTTGTTCTTGATGTTATTGGCTAGACATTGTTTAGGTCGGTGTTGTTGTTGTTGCTCTTATTATTATTATTATTATTATTATTTTTATTATTATTATTATTATCATTATTATTATTATTATTATTATTATTATTATTATTATTATTGTGTCTCCATCTTGTAGACTGAGGCGTCTTATTGACGATGAGCAAAAGCACAAATTAACGTCTCTTGAGCATGGTCATATGAAGGTCAAAGCTGTAGGTCATAGGTCGCAACCGAAGGTCATAGGTCACAGCCGAAGGTCATAGGTCGCAACCGAAGGTCATAGGTCACAGCTAGAGGTCATAGGTCACAGGTAAAGATCATACTACTACTACTTTGCTGTCACTCGGAATCGCGTATGATGATCATCCAGCTATAATACAATGATATGAGTTATTAAGGATGTCACCTAGGTTGGTGATTTCTGAGGTGATTAAAGAGGCCGATACGGGACCGGCAGAGTCGTTCACAGATGTTGAACATGTAGGGGGCTACATCTAGTGCGGGAGGGGCGGCGGCACCGTCTTTCCGGCGTTGGGGCTTGTCTGCCTCGATATACAGTCGGGCTAATTCGATAGTACTGACACCTTCTCGTGTGGTGCTCCTCTAAGCTTTGCCGTGTGTAGTAATCGTCTCCCAGGTGAGGGGGTCTATTTGGCACTTTTCAGGTTTGTCTTGAGACTAATCTTTATACCTTATCAGTTGTCAGGCAGCATTTCATTTAATAATAATAGTAATAATAATAATATTAATAATATTTAACAGTTTATTGAAAAAGCATGGCAGCCTGAAGGCTGAAAATATACAATTACATAATTAGGGAATGGGTCTCTTGATTGACAAATGATATACAAGTAACATAAGTGATACAAATATGATGTATAATAATTAGGTGTTGATAATTTTTACAATGGTTGGGATTGGGCTGTTCTTACAGCAATCAGTTTGTGCTCTTATGGGCAGGTGTGTGGCCACGTGGCCAGGACAGTAGCTTGGGGCAATGCAGGTGTGCTCCCTTTACTATTCGTTAGGTGACTGTAAAGTAGCTGCTTTGGCAGTCTACTGTCGTCCATGCGGGTAACATTACCAACGCAGCGTAGTTATTCATGGATAATTGTAGCGTCGATGCTCCTACAGTTGGCGTCAGTGAGAATACTGGCATTTATTCTACTGTCTTCCCAGCGAACTCGGAGGATGTAATGTAGACAATGTTGGTGAAAGTTGTCAGGTGCCTTGAGGTGCCTCCTGTGTGTGACCCACGTCTTGCTGCCTTATAGCAGGGTGGGGAGGACCACTGCTCTATACATATGCAATTTTGTACATAATTTCAGCTCCTTATAGCTGAAGACACGGGTATGGAGTCTGCCAAAGGCTTGCATCGCACATCTGATCCAATGTTGAATCTCTTCATCGATGTCCGCGGTGATGGACAGGTGGGAGCCGAGATACCGGAAGTGGGTAACATTAGAGAGGGTAGTACCGTTAAGCTGGATGGATGGTGGAGGTGTACCTGGACCAGGGGCAGGCTGAAAAAGAATTTGAGTCTTACGTACATTTACCTCAAGGCCGAAGTGTGCATACGCATCTGCGTAGGTGTTCAGGATCTCCTGTAGGTCGTGTTCTTGTGTGAGCGACAAGGGTGAGGTCGTTTGCATACTGAAGTTTAGTAATGGAAGCTGCCGACACCTTTGTTCCTGCCTGGAGTCGTTTTATTTTGAAAAGTCCCTTCATCCGGTACTCTATGTCCACCCCGCCGGCTATATTGGCACTAACATGAGTATGGAAAGCAGCCAAGAAAATGAAAAAGAGAGTTGGTGCCAGTACACATCATTGTTTTACCCCTGTTTGGATGGGGAAAAACTCAGACTGGGTGCCATTGTGCAGGACACTTCCATTCATGCCATCGTGGAGTTGCCTTACAATGGCAATGAATTTTGATGGACAGCCAAAACGGGTGAGGGTTCGCCAGAGGGCTTCCCTGTTGATCGTTAGGTCGATGAAAGCCATGTACAGGTCACGATGCTGTTTTCTGCACTTTTCCTGTATCTGGCAGGCAGCAAGGATCATGTCAGTGGTGCCACGTGATGGTCTAAGGCAGGGGTCACCAAACTTTTTTCACAGTGGGCCGGATAACTGAAAGAATGACGAGCGCGGGCCGCATAATCATTCTGTTCAATACTTGCAAGCCAGAACGAAAGCTCTGGTAACGTCAGAGCTACCACGAGCCGGGGAAGGACTTAGGATCCAGCCCGCGGGCCGTAGTTTGGTGACTCCTGGTCTAAGGCCACGCTGAGATTCTGGGAGGAAGTTTTCCGCCTCAGGGAGAAGTCTGTTTTGGAGGACTTGGGCGATAATCTTGTCAGCTATGGAGAGCAGCGAGATCCCGCCGTAGTTGCCAGAGTCTGACCTGTCGCCCTTGCTCTTATAAATATTGACGATGGAGGCGTCTAAAAGAGATTGGGAAATTTCCTCCTTTTCCCATAAATCTCCAGGAGAGAGTGGAGACGGCTGGTAAGTAGAGGTCCTCCTGCTTTACATACCTCGGCCGGGATTCCATCAGGCCCTGAGGCTTTGTTATTCTTCATCTGTTTGATGGCAGTAGCTACCTCATTCAGGGATGGAATATAGCTGAGATGGTTCGGCTGTGGATGCTGAGGGACCTGCTGAGTAGTCAGGACATGCACAGCGGATTTCGGTTGAGCAGCAAATGGTACTGCTCTTTCCAGCGCCGACGGATGCCTTCTTCGTCTTTAATTAGAGAGCTACCATCGGATGAGCAAAAGGGGTCTGTGCCATGAGTGATTGGCCCATAAAATGTTTTAGTGGAATTGAAAAATTCGTACATCTTGTGTTGATCTGGAAGTTTTTGCATTTCACATGCTTTGTTTTTAAACCAGTCGTTCTTTAGTTTGTGAAGTTCCCGCTGGGCTGCCTCTTTCTTCTTGCGGAAGGTATCAGCTTTGGTCTGAGGCTGAGGGTTGTTTTGCTAGTCAGTTAAAGCAGCAAGTTTTCATCAAACCAGTCCTGGTGTATTCTTTAGATCTGCCCGAGGGTCTCTCGGCAGGTTTTTGTCGTGACAATTTTGAGAATACCCCATTCTGCACTGGGATTTGGGTTGTTTTTTTGTCATGTTGTTGTTTATCAGCCCATGTTTGAGCTGCTCTCTGAAAGCATGCACACTGCTGGATCCTCCAGACGCTTAGTGTTAAAAACTCTTTTGGAAACCTTTTGCCATCACCGTTTTTGGGCGACGTGAAGTGAGAGCCTGGCTCTGTGTGCTGATGATGAGTGTCACAGTGGTCTGAGCTTTGCATTGCTCGAGTGATGAGTACATCTCGGCGATCTCTTTCTCTGACAATGATGCGGTCAATGAGATGCCAGTGTTTGGATCGTGTTTGTTGTCACTAACCCTTGCACTTGTCGGGCTGCCTAAACAACGTATTGGTGATGGTGAGGTTGTGTACAGCACACCTGCTGAGGAGGAGTAGGCCGTTGGGATTACATTTGCCTAGTCCATTTCGCCCTATGATTCTCTGCCAAATGTCAGCATCTCTGCCAACTGTGGCATGAAGTCACCAAAGAGTACAACCTTGTCGTCTCTGGGGATAGAGGTTAGCACTCTGTCATGGTCAGTGTAAAAGGCCTCCTTGATGTCATCCTCTGTTGGGGCATATCCAATGATGAAAAAGGCATGACGTGAGTGATTCAGTAGGACTTTGAGCGTCATGAGGCTCTCGTTCATCCCAACAGGCATTTCAGTTAGCCTGTGTAAGATGCGTTGGCGGATGGCAAAGCCAACTCCATAAATGAGGAAGAAGGTTTAGCTAGAACCCCCGTTCTGTGAGTCGACCCTCGTCTGGGAGCCTGGACTCACTAATGGCTGTAATGTCGATTTTATACCTAGCCAGTTCTTTTGCTACAAGTGCCAGGATCCAGATGGGTCTTGACATTCCATGCAGCGACCATAACAGGTTGTATGGTTTGTTTTTTGTTTTGATCTGGGATTATAATTGTGTTTTCGACCGCATAAGGATGACCTTACTGGGTGCGGTTGCCCAGTCAGGTTGGTTCTTTAGGCAGGGTATGGTTAAGGCACCTTTTGTAGCCCCCTCCCCATATGGGGTGAGCAGAGTGACTCCTCGGAAGGGCTGCTCAGTCACACAGACAGGACCGGGTTGCATAGATTCCAGTGCATAAACGACCATCTTATCTGTGCCTCCCATGTGCAGAGTTGTGACTAGAGACTCCCGGTAGTCATCTCTGCCTGTCCCCGTCGCCACTCGTCCATCGCCATAGGACTTTTGAGGTATAAAGATTTGATGATGATGAGTCTTTTGAGCTGGGTGATGGCTGCGCGTGAGTTGATTTATGTGGTGAGGCAGGAGCGCAGGCTGCAACCACACATCTTGGCTCTCCCTTTTCCTGATCTAGTGGTGCAAGTGTTGCAACGAATGGGGAGAGGGAGAGTTGCAATGGACTGCCGATAGCCCAGGTTGTTGGGTTTCGCCTTAGTAGCCTGTCCATCATGCATTGCCTTCGTCCGTCGGTGTAGTCGTTGGGTTCCCATGTTGGTCACCTTTTCCTCCTATACCGCCGTTGGGCTCTTTTTGGAGCTCTATAAGCATGTATGCCTGATGAGGGGCTCCAGCGCAGAGTTTTCGTTCGGGGTTTACTCCCGCAGCCTTATACCTACCAAGGTTAATCCACAAGACAGTGGGGCAGTTGTTGGTAGGAGCCTGGACGTGTCCACATGCCAGTGGGCCTATGCGCTATTCCTCTGGTGTCCTCTGCTACTCCGAGATCCCTGCTGGTCTAGCTTGGGACCACTTGGCACCCAGTTACCGTGTGTTGCCACGAGGAGGCACAGCAGGAGTCTTGATGGTGAAGAGGCTGTGTACTGGCAGGGGAAGACTTATGCATGTTGCTTCCCTGTTCGCCACGAGGGCTAGCCAGCGGCTGTAGCTGAAAGCGAGAGGGAGTAAGCAGTGCTTGCACCTTAACACTAACATAATGCTGCCACATTAGATGCATAACACCCTCCTGTGTGCACCCATATACACACACGCACACACACACACACGGTAAAGGTTATAGGTCACTGCTGTAGGTCATAGGTCACAGCTAAAGGTCATATATCACAGTTTAAGGTTATAGGTCCAAGATGAACGTTAAAGGTCACAGGTAAAGGGCAAAGGTCACAGCTGTAGGCCAAGGTTACATCTAGAGATCATAGGTAACAGGTAAAGGTCATAGGTTAAAGCTAAAGGTCAAAGGTCACAGCTGAAGGTCAAAGTCCATTTCTACCTGTTGCCTGACCTACTTTTTATATTTACCTCTTAGTAAAAATTTAATCCTTTTTGATTTATAATGTTGAGAAAATATATATATACGTTTTCATTTCGGGGGAAGAACCGCATATGTACACCATTTAATTTCCTTTCTGCTTTTTGGTCTACTTTCTCATAACACCACCACATTACTTCACCTTTTTTGGCATTTTTATTTAGTTCAAGGAAAGTTTACCCACACGATCTGTCTCCAGTTGGATTTTTATGTGAGTTCAGATGAGAAATTTATTTTACTGTCACAAACACGACTGTTAGGGTTAAGGTGAGTATTGACCTCCTACACGACTGTTAGGGTTAAGGTGAGTATTGACCTCCTACACGACTGTTAGGGTTAAGGTGAGTATTGACCTCCTACACGACTGTTGGGGTTAAGGTGAGTATTGACCTCCTACACGACTGTTAGGGTTAAGGTGAGTATTGACCTCCTACACGACTGTTAGGGTTAAGGTGAGTATTGACCTCCTACACGACTGTTGGGGTTAAGGTGAGTATTGACCTCCTACACGACTGTTAGGGTTAAGGTGAGTATTGACCTCCTACACGACTGTTGAGGTTAAGGTGAGTATTGGCCTCCTACACGACTGTTGAGGTTATGGTGAGTATTGACCTCCTACACGACTGTTGAGGTTAAAGTGAGTATTGACCTCCTACACGACTGCTGGGGTTAAGGTGAGTATTGACCTCCTACACGACTGTTGGGGTTAAGGTGAGTATTGACCTCCTACACGACTGTTGAGGTTAAGGAGAATATTGACCTCCTACACGACTGTTGAGGTTAAGGTGAGTATTGACCTCCTACACGACTGTTGAGGTTAAGGTGAGTATTGACCTCCTACACGACTGTTAGGTTTAAGGTGAGTATTGACCTCCTACACGACTGTTAGGGTTAAGGTGATTATTGACCTCCTACTCGACTGTTAGGGTTAAGGTGAGTATTGACCTCCTACACGACTGTGAGGGTTAAGGTGAGTATTGACCTCCTACACGACTGTTGGGGTTAAGGTGAGTATTGACCTCCTACACGACTGTTAGGGTTAAGGTGAGTATTGACCTCCTACACGACTGTTGAGGTTAAGGTGAGTATTGACCTCCTACACGAGTGTTTGGGTTAAGGTGAGTATTGACCTCCTACACGACTGTTGGGGTTAAGGTGAGTATTGACCTCCCACACTGGATGGTTGTAGTGTTGGTCTGTCTGTGAGAGAGATGTTAAGTAATGAACGGGCCTAACCTAACCTAACCTAACCTAACCTAAGCATTTCAGTAAGGTTCCAACCATAATGAAGATACGAGTATGCGTAGGTTGGGTCTTATTATATATAAGGGGCCATATTTGCTTGGGGCCCGTTTGACCAGCCTCCGTAAGGAAAGGGCCCGGTTAATATTTGATCACGTGATTAAAGCTATATTTAACATCACTACAACATCTTAGCTGTTATTAGTATTTCAGTTCAACATTGGTCGTTCTCTTAGGACTCGCTTCCTCTACGCCACAAGACACTGCCAGCCTCCGTGTGTGTCTGGTGCCAGGAAGAGACTCGCACAGTTGACTCATAAATGAGGCGGAGAATAACAGTGAGTGTCGGCAGCGTCCGGGAAACTAGATGAGGATAGAATGTGTCCTTAAGGGATAGGGATAGGGATGGGGGGGGGGGGGGTTGATGTAAGGTATGGGGATGTGTTGGAGGGTAGAGGGGGATGTGTTGGGGGGAGGGGGAAGAATACTCTACAGTTTAGGAGGTACTGGAGGATTGGGGGGGGGGGGGGGGGTGAGGTGAGAGGTGGAGGGAGGGACTGAGCTTAAAATTGTACCCCAGACTCAAACAAACACAACTAATATGTCTTTACAATCACCTAGAGACTCCTAGAGACTCTGCCAGGGGAGCTTGAGGCTCTCTCTCCTCTCTTGTGCCCGACGGTTAACATTATCTTACGAGGCTTTGAGAATTTCTTAACCCCTGAGTACCATGATTTAATCCCTTGCGTACGATGTATTTCTCCTGAGTACCATGAATCCACCCGTTGAGTACGATGTATTTCTCCTGAGTACCATGATTTAATCCCTTGAGTACGATGTATTTCTCCTGAGTACCATGAATCCACCCGTTGAGTAATGTACATGTATCCCTGAGCCCGATGACTTACCAAACTTGAGTACAATATTTAATCCCTTATGTGCAATGACTTAGTACTTTGAATACGAATGCCCTGAGTACAATAAACAATGTACATGTGAGATTAAATCACCGTACTCAACGGGTTATAGAGTAAGGTAAGTGGAGAGAGAGAGAGAGAGAGAGGGAGAGAGAAAGAGTGCAGGTAGTAGTGGGTCTCTAACACAGGTACAGAGAGAGAGAGAGTGCAGGTAGTAGTGGGTCTCTAACACAGGTACAGAGAGAGAGAGAGAGAGAGAGAGAGAGAGAGTACAGGTAGTAGTGGGTCTCTAACACAGGTACAGAGAGAGAGAGAGAGTGCAGGTAGTAGTGGGTCTCTAACACAGGTACAGAGAGAGAGAGAGTGCAGGTAGTAGTGGGTCTCTAACACAGGTACAGAGAGAGAGAGAGAGAGAGAGTGCAGGTAGTAGTGGGTCTCTAACACAGGTACAGAGAGAGAGAGAGAGTGCAGGTAGTAGTGGGTCTCTAACACAGGTACAGAGAGAGAGAGAGAGAGAGAGAGAGAGAGAGAGAGAGAGAGATTGCAGGTAGTAGTGGGTCTCTAACACAGGTACAGAGAGAGAGAGAGAGTGCAGGTAGTAGTGGGTCTCTAACACAGGTACAGAGAGAGAGAGAGAGAGAGAGCAGGTAGTAGTGGGTCTCTAACACAGGTACAGAGAGAGAGAGTGCAAGTAGTAGTGGGTCTCTAACACAGGTACAGAGAGAGAGAGAGAGAGAGAGAGAGAGAGAGAGAGAGAGAGAGAGTGCAGGTAGTAGTGGGTCTCTAACACAGGTACAGAGAGAGAGAGAGAGAGAGAGAGAGAGAGAGTGAGTGCAGGTAGTAGTGGGTCTCTAACACAGGTACAGAGAGAGAGAGAGAGAGAGAGAGAGTGCAGGTAGTAGTGGGTCTCTAACACAGGTACAGAGAGAGAGAGAGAGAGAGAGAGAGAGAGAGAGAGAGAGAGAGTGCAGGTAGTAGTGGGTCTCTAACACAGGTACAGAGAGAGAGAGAGAGAGAGAGAGAGTGCAGGTAGTAGTGGGTCTCTAACACAGGTACAGAGAGAGAGAGAGAGAGTGCAGGTAGTAGTGGGTCTCTAACACAGGTACAGAGAGAGAGAGAGAGAGTGCAGGTAGTAGTGGGTCTCTAACACAGGTACAGAGAGAGAGAGAGAGAGTGCAGGTAGTAGTGGGTCTCTAACACAGGTACAGAGAGAGAGAGAGAGTGAGAGAGAGAGAGAGAGAGAGAGAGAGAGTGCAGGTAGTAGTGGGTCTCTAACACAGGTACAGAGAGAGAGAGAGAGAGAGAGAGAGTGCAGGTAGTAGTGGGTCTCTAACACAGGTACAGAGAGAGAGAGAGAGAGAGAGAGAGTGCAGGTAGTAGTGGGTCTCTAACACAGGTACAGAGAGAGAGAGAGAGTGCAGGTAGTAGTGGGTCTCTAACACAGGTACAGAGAGAGAGAGAGAGAGTGCAGATAGTAGTGGGTCTCTAACACAGGTACAGAGAGAGAGAGAGAGAGAGAGTGCAGGTAGTAGTGGGTCTCTAACACAGGTACAGAGAGAGAGAGAGTACAGGTAGTAGTGGGTCTCTAACACAGGTACAGAGACAGAGAGAGAGAGAGTGCAGGTAGTAGTGGGTCTCTAACACAGGTACAGAGAGAGAGAGAGAGAGAGTGCAGGTAGTAGTGGGTCTCTAACACAGGTACAGAGAGAGAGAGAGAGAGAGTGCAGGTAGTAGTGGGTCTCTAACACAGGTACAGAGAGAGAGAGAGAGTGAGAGAGAGAGAGAGAGAGAGAGAGAGAGAGAGAGAGAGAGAGAGAGAGAGTGCAGGTAGTATTGGGTCTCTAACACAGGTACAGAGAGAGAGAGAGAGTGCAGGTAGTAGTGGGTCTCTAACACAGGTACAGAGAGAGAGAGAGAGAGTGCAGGTAGTAGTGGGTCTCTAACACAGGTACAGAGAGAGAGAGTGCAGGTAGTAGTGGGTCTCTAACACAGGTACAGAGAGAGAGAGAGAGAGAGAGTGCAGGTAGTAGTGGGTCTCTAACACAGGTACAGAGAGAGAGAGAGAGAGTGCAGGTAGTATTGGGTCTCTAACACAGGTACAGAGAGAGAGAGAGAGAGTGCAGGTAGTAGTGGGTCTCTAACACAGGTACAGAGAGAGAGAGAGAGAGAGAGAGTACAGGTAGTAGTGGGTCTCTAACACAGGTACAGAGAGAGAGAGAGAGAGAGAGAGAGAGAGTGCAGGTAGTAGTGGGTCTCTAACACAGGTACAGAGAGAGAGAGTACAGGTAGTAGTGGGTCTCTAACACAGGTACAGAGAGAGAGAGAGAGAGAGAGAGAGAGAGTACAGGTAGTAGTGGGTCTCTAACACAGGTACAGAGAGAGAGAGAGAGAGAGAGAGAGAGAGAGAGAGAGAGTGCAGGTAGTAGTGGGTCTCTAACACAGGTACAGAGAGAGAGAGAGAGAGAGAGAGAGAGAGAGAGTGCAGGTAGTAGTGGGTCTCTAACACAGGTACAGAGAGAGAGAGAGA
>CAUDMG010001333.1:2824805-2827305 GCA_958450375.1 Homarus gammarus
TGGGTCTCTAACACAGGTACAGAGAGAGAGAGAGAGAGTGCAGGTAATAGTGGGTCTATAACACAGGCACAGAGAGAGAGAGAGAGAGGGAGAGAGAGAGAGAGAGAGAGTGCAGGTAGTAGTGGGTCTCTAACACAGGTACAGAGAGAGAGAGAGAGAGAGAGTGCAGGTAGTAGTGGGTCTCTAACACAGGCACAGAGAGAGAGAGAGAGAGAGAGAGAGAGGAGAGAGAGAGAGAGAGTGCAGGTAGTAGTGGGTCTCTAACACAGGTACAGAGAGAGAGAGAGAGTGCAGGTAGTAGTGGGTCTCTAACACAGGTACAGAGAGAGAGAGAGTGCAGGTAGTAGTGGGTCTCTAACACAGGTACAGAGAGAGAGAGTGCAGGTAGTAGTGGGTCTCTAACACAGGTACAGAGAGAGAGAGAGAGTGCAGGTAGTAGTGGGTCTCTAACACAGGTACAGAGAGAGAGAGAGAGAGAGAGAGAGTGCAGGTAGTAGTGGGTCTCTAACACAGGTACAGAGAGAGAGAGAGTACAGGTAGTAGTGGGTCTCTAACACAGGTACAGAGAGAGAGAGAGAGAGAGAGAGAGAGTGCAGGTAGTAGTGGGTCTCTAACACAGGTACAGAGAGAGAGAGAGAGTGCAGGTAGTAGTGGGTCTCTAACACAGGTACAGAGAGAGAGAGAGAGAGTGCAGGTAGTATTGGGTCTCTAACACAGGTACAGAGAGAGAGAGAGAGAGTACAGGTAGTAGTGGGTCTCTAACACAGGTACAGAGAGAGAGAGAGAGTGCAGGTAGTAGTGGGTCTCTAACACAGGTACAGAGAGAGAGAGAGAGAGTGCAGGTAGTAGTGGGTCTCTAACACAGGTACAGAGAGAGAGAGAGTACAGGTAGTAGTGGGTCTCTAACACAGGTACAGAGAGAGAGAGAGAGAGAGAGAGAGAGAGAGAGAGTGCAGGTAGTAGTGGGTCTCTAACACAGGTACAGAGAGAGAGAGAGAGAGTGCAGGTAGTAGTGGGTCTCTAACACAGGTACAGAGAGAGAGAGAGAGAGAGAGAGAGAGAGAGTGCAGGTAGTAGTGGGTCTCTAACACAGGTACAGAGAGAGAGAGAGAGAGAGAGAGAGAGAGAGAGAGAGAGAGTGCAGGTAGTAGTGGGTCTCTAACACAGGTACAGAGAGAGAGAGAGAGTGCAGGTAGTAGTGGGTCTCTAACACAGGTACAGAGAGAGAGAGAGAGAGTGCAGGTAGTAGTGGGTCTCTAACACAGGTACAGAGAGAGAGAGAGTGCAGGTAGTAGTGGGTCTCTAACACAGGTACAGAGAGAGAGAGAGAGACAGGTAGTAGTGGGTCTCTAACACAGGTACAGAGAGAGAGAGAGTACAGGTAGTAGTGGGTCTCTAACACAGGTACAGAGAGCGAGAGAGAGAGAGAGAGTGCAGGTAGTAGTGGGTCTCTAACACAGGTACAGAGAGAGAGAGAGTACAGGTAGTAGTGGGTCTCTAACACAGGTACAGAGAGAGAGAGAGAGTGCAGGTAGTAGTGGGTCTCTAACACAGGTACAGAGAGAGAGAGAGTGCAGGTAGTAGTGGGTCTCTAACACAGGTACAGAGAGAGAGAGAGAGAGAGAGCTGGTAGTAGTGGGTCTCTAACACAGGTACAGAGAGAGAGAGAGAGAGAGAGAGTGCAGGTAGTAGTGGGTCTCTAACACAGGTACAGAGAGAGAGAGAGAGAGAGAGTGCAGGTAGTAGTGGGTCTCTAACACAGGTACAGAGAGAGAGAGAGTGCAGGTAGTAGTGGGTCTCTATCACAGGTGCAGAGAGAGAGAGAGAGTGAGTGCAGGTAGTAGTGGGTCTCTAACACAGGTACAGAGAGAGAGAGAGAGAGAGAGAGAGAGTGCAGGTAGTAGTGGGTCTCTAACACAGGTACAGAGAGAGAGTGCAGGTAGTAATGGGTCTCTAACACAGGTACAGAGAGAGAGAGAGAGAGAGAGAGAGAGAGTGCAGGTAGTAGTGGGTCTCTAACACAGGTACAGAGAGAGAGAGAGAGAGAGAGTGCAGGTAGTAGTGGGTCTCTAGCACAGGTACAGAGAGAGAGAGAGAGAGAGAGAGAGAGAGAGTGCAGGTAGTAGTGGGTCTCTAACACAGGTACAGAGAGAGAGAGAGAGAGAGAGGGAGAGAGAGAGAGAGAGAGCGTGCAGGTAGTTATGGGTCTCTTATCACAGGTACAGAGAGAGAGAGAGAGAGAGAGAGAGAGAGAGAGTGCAGGTAGTAGTGGGTCTCTAACACAGGTACAGAGAGAGAGTGCAGGTAGTAATGGGTCTCTAACACAGGTACAGAGAGAGAGAGAGAGAGTGCAGGTAATAGTGGGTCTCTAACACAGGCACAGAGAGAGAGAGAGAGGGAGAGAGAGAGAGAGAGTGCAGGTAGTAGTGGGTCTCTAACACAGGTACAGAGAGAGAGAGAGAGAGAGAGAGAGAGAGAGAGAGAGAGAGAGAGTACAGGT